>PVIA01005691.1:0-110437 GCA_004024845.1 Tonatia bakeri
CCTTCCTTCCTTCCTTCCTTCCTTCCTTCCTTCCTTCCTTCCTTCCTTCCTTCCTTCCTTCCTCTTTCTCTCTTTTCAAAATCTTACACAAACAGGATCCAGAACAAAAAGAAAAATAAAACATTCATCAGCTGAGACTGGAATGTAATAAAACATCCCTCATTCTCCTTTTGGAAAAAGTTTGCAAGCATATTGTTGCATTATTGAGATCCTAGAAAAAATAATTTAAAAGTAGACTTGAAAAAGAAATATTATCCAGAGCATTCTGTGCATGATCAAGAAAGAAACTTGTATAATAGGTCTGAGAAGAATTTGGAAATTCTGGGCCCTTCTTTCTGCTCCATGTCTTGTGAAAGTTTATTAGAAAGTTAGTGTTCGGTTTGTGTGATCATCTTTGGTTTTCACTCTAAGGAAAGAATGAAGAACTACAGACAGACATTTCATACAGACACACTGGCTTCGCAGGCACGGAGCACACACAGTCCCTGCGCTTAGAAGAGCCTTGCGCTTGGTTCAGTGCTCTGCTGCCAGTATTGGAGGCTCACCTTTAGACAAAGTGCTTCACATTTTCATTTTGCTCATTATACAGTCATTCTTATTTAAGGGCATTAAAAAGTCAAGAATATAAAGGGTAGGTGGAACGAATATAAAACTTTAAAGAGGTTGATGTCTCCTGGGCTAATATTTTTGGAAATAGTTGTGACTTTGAATAAAATGAATGTATACTGAAGCTTGTCTTCTTCTGAAAACTTTTTAATTACACAATTATCTCAGCTGTTTTTGGTAATTTCAATAATTGACTTAGCCCATAGTGACCAGATTTTCCATAGTTTGCTTTTGCTTTGTTTTCTTGGTCCAAAGCCTTTTGATATTTTTATTTAACTTTATCTGTTCATTCATTACACAAACATTTAATATAACCAGGATGCTACGCTATTTTCAAACTCCATGCAACTAGCAAAGACTAAAACATAGCTACATTTTCAGGAAGGTTTCTTTCTTTGGAGGATGAAACATTAAAAAACAAAACAAAAACATGTGTAATAATGGCTTGAAAGAAAAATGCATTAATTGAGATACAACAGGTGTTTCAAGGGAGCAGCAGAAGGAAAGATAATTCGGACTGTGAGGATGAGGGAAGGTAATGAAGATCTATGTGTCTAATGACAACCTAGAGGACGTATCCAAAGGATATCCTCAGAAGAGGAATGACACAGAGATGGGAGAACAATTGGTATGTTCAAGCAGCAATGTCCAGAGCGCGGTGACTGGTGTTTGAGATACACACAGGAGGGAGATGGTGTTGGAAAGAAGGCTGAAACCGCTGTGGTGGAGACAGTTTGTTTAGGGGCAAGGGCTAATGGAGTAGAAGGCATACTCATAGGGGTCAGCTGGCTTTGTACAGAGGAAAAAGAAATGCCTCATAGAAACTGTAACTCTGCCTTGTTGGGTAATTGAAAT
The DNA here is from genome assembly GCA_004024845.1 of Tonatia bakeri. NCBI lineage: Eukaryota > Metazoa > Chordata > Mammalia > Chiroptera > Phyllostomidae > Tonatia > Tonatia bakeri. The sequence continues at coordinate 1,462 of PVIA01005691.1, forward strand.
GATGAACCAAGAGAGGCCAAGCAGAAAAAGTGGACGTTCTGATACAGAGGTATGGTGCATTCCCTAATAGTAGCGATCATTCCTCAGTGTGGTCTTCCTAGGAGGAGGAGAATGAAGAAGAACCCCATGGGTGCTTTTTAGTCTTAATATTGACATTCAATTTAGGACTTCCCTACATGTGAACAAATCTTGAGAAATGTTCTTAAACATCTCCACCCTTGGTCGGGTAGTTTCTGTGTCCTGGAAATAATGTCCCACCTTTTGTTTGAGTGGTCATGGTGGGAACATGTAAAAGAGCACAACCTCAGTGCTGGAAACACAGCAATGTGCACACTGTGCATCCAGTGCTCTGATTTGGCAGAGTAACTGGAAATGTCCGAAGTCACGAGGGGTGGTGCACAAGTGAACAAGTAGGTGATGGGGGACTTTGAATAAAACGGGAGCCCTGGAGAGCTGTAGGTGATAGAACACCCAGTGGAGGGTTTGGGATGGGAAGGAAGACTATCAGATAAGTAACTATGCCTGCCAACAAGAGGGCGCAAAGATGCCGATGTCTGCAAACATGTTCCCCTCTTGTAGAGAGATGGATAGGTTTATGCTGGTATGAAACAAACCAAAATTTTGACAATGATATTTCATTTGCAGGATGAGATTATGTGTGATTTTTATATTTCTTTTTTTTAATTTTTGAAATTTGTAGCAAAAGAATGCATTAGTGCTGTGGTTAGATTAAAATCCCATTTATTTCATGGGTGTGTGTAGTATTACACCTGTCCTTAAAATAAATTATTTCACAAAGTATTTTATGATGATGCTTTGACTCCATCCTGAGTCATCAGTACCATGTGGTGCAGGGGATGGGGATCCTGTTTATTAGGATGACCAATAGCTGCAGTGCTGATTGAGTAATCTGACTAGGGTAGGAATGTGCCTCATTTTTTTTTTTTTTTGGTGGGGACAATATTCTACTTTTAGTTTTATGAAAATAATTCACAGGGTACTCTTGGGCAGTGGGATTTCAAGTTATAAAAAGCTCCTTTCAAGTTTTGGATACAGAATTTACTGTTGTTCCAGGATTACTTGGAAAAGAATTTGAGGAGTTCTGTTTTTCTTATGAAACATATTCAAAAAGGTGAATTACTTTTCCATGCCATGAACTCAAGTAAAAAGTGAGATGCAGTATCAGCAATGACTGCTCTATTGGGATGTCCCCCTCAGCCGACTCAGATAATTTCCTGTGTTGTGTCTTGGGCCAAAAAGCTATTGAAAGGATTTGCTTTCAAGAATGCAATATCTTCTGTGAGAATGTCAGCTATTGACAATATATTCAGCATGCTTATATATTGATTTGAATTTCATCCAGGTTCACATACTCAGATCTTGATGCTTTTAATTATATTACTTTAGTATATTGTTTCTAGTTCCAACTTGAGGTTTCTAATTGATTAATTATGTTGATAAACATGTACATAGGACTGAGTCATATGATATTGTGGGTAGTTAGACTTCTAAAAACTTATTTGTAACTTATTCTGACATATAATCATGAATTATTTATATTTCCCATTTTCTTTATCATTTTTTATATACACTTAGATATAGTTATGTATTTTCTGCATTATTTAAGAGTAAACTGGGGACACTGCCTTCCTACCCCTAAATGTTATAGTTTGTACTTATTAGGGGCAAGGGCATTCTCTTATATAACCACAGTACCATTATAAAATCAGAAAATTTAATATTGATATAATACTATTATTTACTTCACAGTCCAAATTCATATTATTGTCAATTGTCTCAATATTAACCTTTATAACAATTTTTTCTTTGTTTTGGATCCAAGGCCAGGGTCCTGCCCCATATATCTCTGTTGTTGACTTCAACTTTGAATTGTTATTAAGCCTCCTTTTTTTTTCCTCTTTGGTATCTGTCACTCTTTAAGAGTTCCAGCCAATGCTCAGTTGGTTAGAGTGTCATCCCAATATGCCAAGGTCGCAGGTTCAATCCCCAGTCAGAGTACATGCAAGAATCAACAAACATATAAATAAATGGAACAACAAATTGATGCTTCTCTTTCTTTCATTTTCTTTCTCTCTCTAAAAATCAATAAATAAAAAAATAAAAGATAAAGTTTTGGTCAATTATGTTGCAGAATGGTTCTCAATTTGGGTGTGCCTGATGTTTCCACATGATTAGAGGCAGGCTACGCTTTTTATAAGAAATAGCACAGTGATGTTCTGTCCTCATTGTGTCCATCAGTAGGTAGATTAAGTCAGTTTGTCTCAGGGTTGGTGATGTCAGCTTTCACCACTGGTGAAGGTGGTGCTTCTCCACTTTAGAGTTTCTCCACTTTAGAGTTATCTTCTTACCCTTTATAATTCCTATGGAATTTGTGGAGAGATGCTTTGAGATCATGTAAATATCTTGGTCCTCATTGAACTTTTACCCATCCATTGATGATTTCCTAACCTAATCATTCTGCAATACTTTATTGAATGGCATTATACTATAAGGAAGATGTTTTCCTTCTCCTTCATGTATTAATTAATTCATTATTTGTATATTTATGAGTATGGTATTTGGTAAGTTTTGATATTTAAAATGACAATTTTATATGGTTCAAACTGATACTTCTGTACTATGCTTTTAGAATCAAAGGCAATGACATGCATGTATCTTCTCATCCAATGATATTTGCAGTAATTTATATATATGTATGTTTAAAATTATACCTCTGCACTTTTTCTAACTATATCACAATCAAGACTTTTGCATATCTGTATAGAATTCTGTAACCTTCTCCCTTACTCACAGTGACACATTTCACCTAGCTTATGTTGAAACAGCTACGGTGTAGCCCTCAGTTTAATCTAGTCTGTATTGAAGACAATGTAAGTTGTAGATGTACAAGCATGAATGTCTTTACTAATCATTCAAATATTTTGCTTTCATAAAGTCTCTGGTCTGTTTTTTCAAACTTTAAGGCAATAACCAAGATTTTAGGAAGGTTAAAAATAATTTGAACTCATTTGGCAATAAATGCAGAAATATAAACTACTTCAGTCAATTGACCTGCCCATTTATTTTAGTTTTCATTTTTTTGTAGCAGTAGGAAAAAGTAGAGCATTATACATATTTTTTCCGAAGAATTATCTCTAAGTTAAATGAATTTGCTTTAAATTCTATGTGCCTTCTGTTCTTACTTTTACAATCTAAGTTATTTAAAATTTTAGAACTATATGAAATACTTTTGAAAACCTTACATATGGTCTTTAAAGATATTTCTTCAGAGGTACATCTTGTTGATAGTGGGTTTTATGTATTTAAAGGAAGAAATCAAAGTCAAGGCAGTTTGACATATATTGCCTAGCAGGTAGGCCAGTTTCATGATTTCTTAGTTAACACACCTTTGAAAGGTGCAATATGAATAACGGTATCAGTTTCTTATGAAAAAGTGTCTAAGATAGTCTGACCAAATCAGGTTAACAGACATAGGAGCTTTGCATGGAAGAATCAAGCAAAAAGGGGGTCAGAAAATCGGGAGACATGAGAGAAAGAGGAGCAGGGCATCCTCATGATGGCAGGAGGTGTTCCTAACTCTGCTTGTGGGAACCTTACCCTAAACTGAAAAGCTATGCAAGATTTTACACTTTTCAGCACTAGCTCCATTTGAAGAGACCAGCCAACATTAGATGCTCTTCTGAGCCTCAGTTTCCACAACTGTGAAATGGAGAGAATATCTATTTACAGAATTGTTGTCCAGGCTGTGCACCTGGTACCTATCAGGCACTCAAAAACATTCCTTTCAGCCACCCAGTGCGAGTCAATAACCTCACTGTGTTTCCTGACATGGCTGATGTCTTAGCTCTACAAACAGACACGCTTCGGTTTGTTTGTTGGTGCAGTTGTTTCTTGCCCTGGCTGAAGGCAGTTTGCATGGAAGCAGTGGCTTGTATCCAGGGAAGAAATTGTGAAGGGACAACAGGGACATTAGATGGGAACCCCGATGAGCAGCTTGCAAGATTTGGTAGTGGTTTGACAGCCACCCATAAGTGGGAAAATTGCATTGTTAGGAAGGTCCTTGGAAGGTTAAAAGATTCTTTGTAAGCTTGTTGCAATAGTAGAATGGGCAGAAAGCGAGGTAGAAAAGGAGATTGTTGTGTGGTGGGGGAAAGTCTTAGGAGTGCTAGAAGGAATTACTGGGGCACAAAACTAAAGAACATAATCAAGGGAGTGGAACAGAGATGGAATCCTCTCTGATAAGAAAGTTTAATGCCAGACACGAATATATTCCAATTTGCTCCAACCAGTTTTTGTTGAATTCTAGTCAACAACTGATATTTTATAGTTAAGAAGCATTTTATTTAAATATCCACATTTTCTAAATATCCAACTTTACGTGAGGTGTGAAGCTTTCAGTCTGAATAGGACAAATGAAGTCAGATCACATCCATCAGATTATAATTTTTCTTTACATTAACCTTTACTATGGCATGGATTGTGTTTTATAAAACATTTTTTGGGTATCTGATTTTTGTCAGATTTTCTATGAAATTGAAGTTTAAAAACTTTGCTGATAGTAAAAACATATTGTCCAATGTGTAAGACCTCTTGATCCATTTTTCTTAAATGAGAAAATGAGATGTTTTGGAAAATGACTGAATCTGTCTGGGAGCCAGAAAGACTAGATGTTCTCTTCTTTGTGCAATAAGGCTGATGACCACAGTGATGAAAACCCTTTCAGGTCGGATGGAGGAAGATAACACGGCTGTACTCCACCTAGTGAGCATCCACAGACTATGTGAATGTCATGCTAATGTAAAGCGGTAATACAGCTCCAGTGCTCTGTTCTGTGCTACCTCCTGATCAGTTTGGACATTCTGTTTTTTTCAACAATGTTTGGGGTAAAGCAGTTATTCTCTAGGTAGTCTTATTTTCCATTCCAAGTGAATTTATAACTTTAATAGACATTGTCAAATATCTGAAGAATACTTTGTGCAGAGTTGTGAGGTAACACCCATGCACCATCACACACTCTTTTGTTCACTCATATCCCTTCTCTATACTCTGTTTCAATGCCCTAGGGCACAGGTGGCAAACACAAGGCCCATGGGCTGAAACCAGTGCTCCACCTTGTTTTATGTGTCGGCACCTTGTTTCTACCCAGCAGTAGTGCCTAGCTCTCACTTAACTGTTAAGGAATAGTTACATTTGTACAGTCCTAAAATTACATTTGGCCCTTTGAAGGCAACTGAGAGGCTGATGTGGCCCCCAGGGAAAATTAGTTTGACACCCTTACCCTAGGGAAATTGGAAAGTTTCATTATAGAAAGTTAGGAATGGGTGTCTACTAGTTTATAGCTGCTCTAAAGACAAGGTTTTAAAGCAGTTCTTTGTTTTTATTGTGTATTTATAATAAATATGTTATCAAATGTAAAAATCAGTATCTCAGACAATAATGATTTCATTATATCTTCCTTTCCAATTGCTTTTTTTGAAAAGATACAAAATATCAACATTGAAAAACAATCTTCAAAATGTCTGTTTAGAGACAATCATTATTGATACATGCTGAAGCATTATATCATTTCTTTGAAGCATTATACTACTGTTTAGAACTATCTATTTTGCATTAAATATACTTAGGGTTATAGTTTCAAAATTATACCTAAATATATAAACCAACCACGTTCTTCTTCTTTTTCATTTTTTTTTTGAGAAACACGTTTATTTGTAAATTTAGTTAACATACATAATTGACCTAAAAACTTCAATAGAAGGATAAACTTAAAAACCACTTGGAAGGCCTTCTCTACAAAGTGATTTTCCCAGGACCATACCAGAGGTAACCTGACTGGACACCGTCTTAACCTGCAGAGGATCGGTGAGCCGGAGCCGCGTGCCCCACCCCCACAGCAAGTTTACACTGAGGGTTATAACGCAAACTCCACCAGGAAAGCACTCGGGTGTTGTTTCTTCTTGGTAGAGGGAGAAAAACTCAATCTAGTTATGAAACCAACCACAAAACAAAACAGCTGAACTAGTTCAATGTTAGTAACAGATGATGCTGGTGTGAATAACTTGTACTATATTCTAGAGCCCTTATAAATAAAATCCCTGTGATAGTTTGCATTATCAGCTAGAGGGTTAGTTAACACGTGGTAGAATGAGGACTGACGCAAGGCATTAATCTGCAGAGCACTTTACTGCCATGAAACAAGGGCACGCAGTTAGAGGAGAAAACCAATGGACCCTGAGTTACATGTGCCTGATGACAAGACTCCCCACGTGTGAATGTAAAACACTTAATTAAAAAATATTGACAGTACAGTATATAAAATAGCTATTATAAATGCACATAGTGTATTATATAGCTGCTCTGTTTACTCCCCCCCCCCCCCCTTTTAAGGAAACTGTAAGTTACACTGTGGTTAAGACTTGCATCTTCACCCTTGGAAAAGCCCCCATTCTATCCAAGTGATGCGCGGTCAGACTTAACAACCCCAATTGTCGAACACTTGGATCAAGTCATAACCAGTTTTATTGCAAAAGGACCCTGTACACATTAATCAGTTCTAGTACCTTAATAGCTACCCAACAGGTCATTCACATACAGAAACATGCGTCATGAGAAGCAAGGAGTACCACCCATCCCGTCTACATGTTAGCAACTCGTCACTCCCGAGCAACAGCGCTCACATCACTGAGGTCTGTGAGCACTTTACGCATTCATCCTGAGTGAAAGATGGAACAACTTAAGTACAAATGTAACACATTATAAACAATTTCTTACAGAAAAAGTCACAAATTAAACCAAAGTATTTTACAGAATTTACTACAAAACACTGTAAAAACTGCCTTCACTTAAGTTCTCCCCACCCCGCTGGAGCTGGCGAGCCAATTGGATGTCTTGGGGCATGATGGTGACTCTCTTAGCATGGATGGCACACAGCTTAGTATCTTCAAATAAACCCACTAGGTACGCTTCACTCGCCTCCTGCAGCCCACTGATGGCAGCACTCTGAAACCTCAGGTCTGTTTTTGAAATCCTGGGCAATCTCCCTCACCAACCTCTGGAAGAGCAGCTTCAGGATCAGAAGCTCGGTGGATTTCTGGTGGTAATGGATTTCTTGAAGTGCAATGGTTCCAGGCCTGTAGCAGTGAGGATTTTTCACCCCGCTGGTAGAGGGAGTGCTTTTCCTAGCCAGCTGTTTGCGGGGTGCTTTTCCACCTGTGGATTTTGCAAGCAGCCTGCTTGGTCCGGGCCATTTTCTTTCCCCCAGTGCCGAAGCCTCAGGCTGTTCATTTGCCGTGCCTCTTCTGCCCCCAAGGGAAAAGCTGCAGCCACCAAGCAAACTAAAACAGATGCTCCAATGAACACCCAAACCGCTTTCTTCTCTTTCATTTTAACATGATTTTTATTTTCCCAATAATCTTTCTCTCTACTATGTAGTTATTTAAGTAAAATCATGCAAGGTAAAATGAACTAGCTAGGAGATTCAAAGACCTGAGTTCTGTTTGGACAGTGCTCTATATCTTGTAGCAAATCATTTAAACTCCCAGTTGTCCTCTCTCCAGAATAGTGTGATGGAATACGATGTTATGCACGGTTTCTTCTCTTCTGACATCATACGATTTTATCAGTCTTTGGCTCTGAGAAAACTGAACAAAGTTGCATACTCAATAAGGCAATTTGATCAATATGAAAGACAATCTAGATGATTTATCTCTATATTGCTCTTCTTCTTAATGGCATGGTAGAAATTCTATTTCTTCTTTGTTTAGTTGGATAATTGCTTGAATTCTATCCAGGGCCATTTCGCAGCAGAATTTCAAATTTCAGTTTCCATGTTATCTCATTGTCATTCAACTCTGTTGACTGCTAATCCTGGTCTGAGGTCTTCTTTCTTTTTGAATCAAACAGTGTTCTGAAACCACAAACTCATATGGAATTGGCAACACCCTTAAAACTGCACATGCCCATTCCACTGCGAGGGCTGGCTTGCTTCTGGTGCCTGTTTTATTGCATGTTAAATATGTGTGCTCAGTCAATCCATGGGACTCATGTGGAGGATTCTATGACTTCTTTTAAACCAGCTGTTTCTTTTCCTTCATTCCTTTTTAAAATCACGGGGGAATTATTTGGAACATCAAATTTATTTCCCGGCAATTCCTGGCATGGGCAACATTGAAATAGAGAGTGTGTTCAACTTTCCCAAATAAAGAGAATAAAAATGAATAATAAGAAGACTTTGATACTGCTTTGAATAATTTTTTATTGTGGTAAACTATACATCCCATAAAATGTACCATTTTAACCATTTTTAGATGTGCAATTCTGTGGCCTTAAGTATATTTACATTGTGTAACCATTACTGCCATCCATTTTCTGAACTTTTTCATTCTCCTAAACTAAACTTTGTACACTTTAAACAATAACTTCCCATTCCTCCCTCGTCTCAGCCCCTGGAAACCACCACTTTATTTTCTATTTCTATGAATTTGAATATCCTAGGTACTCATATGAGTGGAATCATGTAGTATTTCTCCTTTTGTGAGTGGCTTGTTTTACTTAGTATAATGTCTTCAAGGTTCATCAATGTTTTAACATGTGTAAGAACTTTATTTTTCAAAGTCTGAATAATATTTCATTATATAGATATGCCACATTTTGTTTATGCATTCATTTGCTCAGGGACATTTGGGTTGTTTCCACCTTTTGACTATTGTGAATAATGCTGGTATGAATATTGGTGTACAAATATCTGTTTGAGTTCCAGAGTTCAATTCATTTGGGTATATACCCAAGCAATGAAATTGCTGAATCATATGGTAATTCTATGAGCTAAAGTTTTGGTGAACAACCACGCTATTTTCCACAAGGTTTGTACCATTTTGCATCATAGCCAGCAATACAAAAGGATGTGATTATTTTAATTGTTTCTTCTTTTTTTCTTCCCTTCTTCTTCCCCTCTTTCTCCTTTCTTCCACACTCTCCCCTCTTTTGGCCAAAGCTTACTACTTGCTTACCACTGATTTAGCAAATTGAGGTACATTTTAGTCCCTCACAAATTAAGAATGAAGCTGATCAGGAAGGTAAGGTGAACCCCAGACATTGAGAACATAGTTGATCAATCTACTTTCATATGCCCAGGCACTAGTTAGACCTTTGACTGCATCAGTAGTACAGACACACAGAGAGGAAGAACAGTTCATAAGGCGCTTAGTGAAGGCTATAAAATAATTCATCTCACAGCTTCTGTCTTTAAGTGAGAATCATGCCCTAAATGCCTTTCAAAATCAAGTACCAATAAATTATTGGAATATCATTTGCTCTGCGTGTACTACCACTTTGTACTCTCAACAAAATGATGGGAGTTAACTGTGTAAGGAAAGTAAGGTATCTGCAAACAGGGACTCATGGGAGAGGCACATGACCACTGACTTTTTAAGAACATCATTCCACCTTGTCAGAAGTCTTAAATGATCTCAGGATGTTGGACTTAGAGTAGATCTCAGAGGCATGTAGTTCAGCCTATTAATTTTAGGATATAGAAATTGAGAATCAGAATGGTCTACTGCTAAGAGCTCCAACTTAAGGCTATACACTAAGTCCAGTGGAGTTTTTTCTGCTAAAATATATAAGTTGAATTCTTAAGAATTCTGACATCAATTATCCTTCCCTTAAAAACATCAATACCCAACCCTTGAAATGTGCACTTCAATGGAAACTCTAGTATCCACCCTTTTATAAAGGTGTAAATGGAAAAACCAAAGTGGAAAACTATAGCTAGTACTGATATATGTGAAAACACATGAAATTTCCTTAAAATGATATTAATATTAATCTGTATCAGGCATGAAGCTTGATCATGGGGACATTTCTCCTGGAACCCCCTAAGTACAAATGTAATGACAACTCTAGACCTTTTTTTTTTTTTTGCATGGGAATTGGAGAGGGTACCAGCATCCAGACGAAAACTGGGATATTGGGTAAGATTTTTAGAAGACTTTGGGGAAGTTGTGGTGGTATGAGTATAAGGACAGTTTTAGAATGAGCAATTGGGGTAATTAAGGTTAAATTGCTGCTTTAAGTGTGATCAATTATAAGGGTTAAAGAAGCCAGTAATAATGAGCTTTTGCCTATGGATTATATCTTCAATTCTTGCTTATATGGGGGAGGCATGATACTCTCTATTCAGTCATTACATTGAATTAGCAATAACTGGAGCAAGTGAAGAAAGAAGTGCTTATCTAACTAAAAATTTTAAATGATAGTGAAATGCATTATTGAAAATATTGGCAGCTTAATTTAAAAGTCTATAAATGATTATATTAAAGCTAGTAATTTTCCATTCAAATTCTGCCAGCTCAAGACATAGACACCACTAATGTTTGTTCAGTCATACTGAAAGGAATCATGAAAATCCAGCCTGAATGCCTGATATTTCTAATATTACTAGTTTCAAATTATATCTAGATTTGTTCTTAGATGGAGATTTTAAATAAAAAGATGTGCAGGGCATTTTCCTAATACTACCAATAAAAAAGACAAATAAAACAAGTTATATAATCATTTCATAAACTATACTGTCTCAAGACTGAGACAACATTTTGTTACTGTTTTTTTAGACCTAGGTTGTTTTGAGAGCAATGTCCATATGGAAGCTCTTTCAATTAGGAGAGAGGAATGACAATATTCAACAAATAGTTTTCTCATGAGAATAATGTATGAGTGAATAAACTTAGATTCTTTTGAATGTTCTAATAAAAGATGATTAAAAACACAACAAAACAGCCAAGATTTTAACTTATTTTGCTGTACAGAAAGTGTCAGCCTTCTCAGTCACATTCTCTGCAGGGATTTTTCTTGGTTTGCTCTTATTTTTATTATTTTTATTTTCTATTCTTATTTTCTGTATTGTAGTCTTTATGAGCTTTTATTACTTATCCAAGAGATCTAGTCTGGGTTAATTTTTGCTAGCAACAAAGAAGATCACAAAGAAACTGAGCACAGTCCCATTTGCCTACACATTGTGATGTTTATTTGTTCAGATAGCCATTCTGCAATTTCGTTTTCGTTCTCCCAAGATTTAAATGACACTAAATATGTCTGATTATTTTTTTCATATTACTCTGTTGCTAGTATTGATAATAGCAAGAGTGTGAACTTTAGTTATTGAATATAAAAGCATATTTAAGTTTTACATTTTGGGTTTTTCCAGCTTTACCAAGTTGTGAATAACAGAAATCATGTATATTTATACAATGTTATTTTTAAAGTTGTACAATGTGCTGGTTTAATGTACATAAACATTGTGAAATGGTTACCACAGTCGAGTTAACTAGCACATTCACTGCTCCACATATAGTTACCTTGTGTGTGTGTGTGTGTGTGTGTGTGTGTGTGTGTGTGCGTGAGAGAGAGAGAGAGAGAGAGAGAGAGAGAGAGAGAGAGAGAGAGAGAACAGTTAAAATCTACTCTCAGCAAATTCCAGGTATACAATTCAGTATTATTAACTATAATCACCATGTTGCAGATTAAGTCTCCAGAATTTATTCACCTTGTAACTTAAAGTTTCAGTTTTATATTTTGTATAACTCACATAGTCAGGCTTGATTAGTATGGCTATGTTAAAATTTGTGTTTAGTTTAGGGCCACCACTTGAAACGTATTTGGTTAACATTTTGGATATAACAATGAAACAGTCAATCTCTACTAAATCAAGTTCATGTAGAAGTAGATAATTACATGCTTGGAAAATTAGGAACCATGAACTATTTGGTTAACTTTATTAAACATTAAGGGAGAAATTAAAACAATTCAGAATTGTCCTTACAGTATTTTTTTTTTTTCCAAAATCCTCAGCAGTTAGCCAGCATAGAAATGTGAATATGTCACCTAACATATTTGGCTCATATTATCTCTCATATGCACAATTGATATCATTGTAGTCCGATAAATACTTTAGCTTCAATACAAAATAATATTTTTCTTTCTGTGTCTATAGCCATTTTTAACCTTCCTTCAAAATTTCTGCTGTGAACCTTTCTGATGTGCTGCCTCCAGGTACTGATGAGAGTGACTGTAGTTTTCTACAATTATGTACCTGAAACCTGTGTAATTTTATTAACCAATGTCACCCCAATAAACTGCACAAAAATAAAAAAAGGAAACAGACCATAATTTCCCTGTAGTATGCTTTTTAAAGTTCTACAAAAAGTTCAGTATGGGAAGGCAAAGTAAAATACTTTGGTTTTTAATTTTTGCTTTCATTGGATATTACTTTTCCTTGGCACTCTCTTATCTGTACTTGGCTAGCATCCCTGAACTTTCTTAACTGCAAAATCTGAATCTCCAAACTGCTTATTCATTCTCCTGGATTCTTTCATTTTAATGTTGGTTTTAAATTTTACCATGAACCTATTTTAATCACTTTGAATGGAAAACAATTCATTTTCCTTATTGTATAATTTTTTGGGGGTTCACACCCCTTAGTGTCCCTTAAGCCTCATTCTAGTCACATATTTGTGTTTCCTATGATTGCATTTCATTGTTCACTGTATTTAAAAATTGCTCTCTAAAAAATGAGTTGTTTGGAGAGAATTTACTGTTTCTTTCTTATAAAACTCCTAAGAACTCTATTGACATTTATATTACTAAGAACTGTTTTAGATTCTTTGAGCACCTTCTTTAACCTCAGATCATTTATTATGCTCTTCCCCAAGTGGGGAAGCCTTATAGAAGCACTCATAGGAGCAGCTGAAATGTTTCTTGTAGCAAGATAGGATAATATTCTTTATTTATGGATGGGGTGTCTTGGCAAGAAGTATTTAATTTTTTTGGCATTGATTTTCACTGTCAATATACTTACTACCAAATGTGGATCTCAGGCTGGAATATAATAAGTGCATATCATGTCTCTTATTTGGTGCACAGCTGTCCATATCTTTAAAGGAAAAGAAAAGTTATAGGTAGTATTTACCATCAAGATAGTACATCTTTTCAGCACTGCTATGAAATTGAACTTTTATCTCTCCTTCCATTCAAGAAGCATATGCTGGGTTCCTATCATAGGCATGGTGTTGTAGAGATATTTAAGATATCACTTTTGTTCTTAAGAATCTTCTTGGGAACTGAAAAGATAAGCATGTATAAATACAATGGAGTGTGCCCCAAATGGTATATACATGTTGTCATGGGAGCATGCTTCTGTCCACATATTTTTGTGATATGCTCAAGAGTGTTCTCAGCTCATAGGTACATGTAGGAATTGCCTTGTGCAACCTCCAGTCTGAGGAAGATGACTAACAATTTTGTAAATCATTTATTTTGAAGCTCAGATGTGGGGTTTTGGGCATTAGGTCTGTGGTATTGGGTGCTTGGTAGACAGCAGATGCCCTTATTTCTGCTCATGCTGCTGGCCATCACAGTTACCAGCCCTTTGTTGACATTGGCTAGAGTTCTGGGTCTGGGACCTTTCAGCAAACCTCTAACTGGTTAGCTTTATTTTCAGGGTTTGAGAATATCACAAAGGTGATGATCTGTCACTGCAGAGACCATTATGGTAGCTGGAAAGGCCTGCTTTCCCCCATTACCAAGCTTAGATTTTTTAGTTCTCTCATCACTATTAAGGTAAGGTGATCACTACCCTTGCATCCTGTTCTCCTTGCACTGGCTGGTGCTGGCTTGCGCTGAGCAAGAACTTCTCATGGAGGGTCTTCTAAGAAGTGGGTTGAGTTTCTATGGATGTGTAGGTACATGGGTTGGGCTATACTTCTGCATTTCAGAGAAAAGGAGCACCAAAGAAAAACTGAGCTTTTTCTGAGTTAAATGCTTCTGGGACTTAAAAAAAAATGAGCCATGTAAGAGCATGTAGGCTACTGTTTCAGAACTACTGTTTCTGACTCCTTCATCTAAGTGGCTGAATACATTTATTTCACTTTGTTGAGTAATAAGGGTCATCAAGTTTGAGCTCATCTTCAAATTGTGTGAAGAAGACCCCTTAAGAAAATTCCAACCCCACCTCCAGTCTACCATTCATTTCCCAAACTCTCATCTAGCGTGTCCAGAGCAGTGCTCCAGATGTCACACAGAACAGTTCAGTGCGGCCATTAGCATGCTGTGTCCTCCTGAAGGGTTGATGTGGCTGGGGACTCTCTTGGCACACACCTTTTCAAGGTGTCTCCAGTGTGAGTTGCAGACATGCTTGCACGCCTATTTATTTGTCCCTCCAAGAGCTCTTGATGTGTCTTTCTCTTCTCCTCATCTTACCTCTCCCTGTCTCTCCTCTCTCCTTCTCTCCCCTCATCTCTTTCTCTCTTTCTGTTTCTCTCTCTCTCTCTCTCTCTCTCTCTCTCTCTCACACACACACACACATGCACGCACAAACTTTGAAAGCAAATATTAATTCAGCAAGTTTGAAGGGCAGCTTTCACAAAGATGCGAGTACCAACATTTTTATGTAGAACTGTGCTAGTTCCCTTTATCCACCTTCTTGCCATAGGTATTCCCTTGGCTACACAATGACCCAGCCAAAACCTTGAAGTTGATGCATCTGAAAAGAGCATTTATTATTTTGGACATGGCACTCCACTCCAGGTTCTGTAGGTGGCAAGGATGAAAACAGATCATGGCAATGCCCTTATTGATACTGTATGAGTAACTACCATTCAACAAATAATTTGCCTGGTGCATATTAGGCATTTGGCCTCCCCATTTATTTCATCTGTTCTTTTCTGTATTTTGAGCAAGTAGCCTGATGTTTTGACTCTTTGTCACTGATGTGAGCATTTGGTGCATGCAGATGGGCCATTCAGCTTTTGTAAAGACAAGTCCCTAAGTCCCAGGTTTGACCATATAGTAAAATAAAGAAATTTCAGATTATCTGGAAAACACTGCTTGACAGGTTTTACTGGGCTTTTCCCTCCACATCACATCTTGCCATGTAACAGAAGCAGCATGGTGAGGTAGAAGATGGCCAGAGTTGTAAGTATTCTCTTAGGGTTCTGATTCTTCACATTGCTAGCTGAGGAGAGCTTGGGCTAGCCACTGAACCAAAATCAGTCTCAGTTTCTTGACTGATTTCAAACATTAAATGAGAGAATAACAACAGCTAAAATCTGGAGGGTGTCCCTTTCTTATATAATTTAACTTGCTGAATCCTCTCCTCAGTCATATGGGGTAGGTATTCTTTATTGTCCCTAATCATTAGATAAGGAAACTGAGGCACAGAGAGTGAAGAAACTTGCCCAGAACTGCACAGCTAGATGTGAAAGAACCAGCATTTAACTCCTGAATGTCTAGTTCTGGAGTCAAGAATTTCATCACTTTATTTTGAGTGAATATAGTTCTTACTACAAGGCCTAAAACCTATCAGCTCAGGGTATGGACCCCAGCTTGGCTGCTAACATGAAGAAATTGGACAAAGTAAACTCATGTTCAGGCTTCCCTTGATCATCTCTTTCCTTAACAAACTACTTGATTTTCTTTAAGGTTTTTCTCTTGTATCAATTTGAAAATTGAGATGTTTTCAAAGGTTGGCCCAGGTAAGAGTGTGAACTGCTGTCTAACTATCAGGTTTCTGTCGTACCTGCTCCGACTCAGGTGAAGTCTCCTTTCAACACCACCTTACCCTGCCTCTGGTGCTCCATTCTCAAATGTTTCTGGGGTCCCTAACCGGTGGTCCTGGAGGGTCTAGCTCCTTCAAGGCCCTATCACTCCCTCCTCCCTTTTCAACCACATTTTCTTGGAAAATTGTCTTCTGGCTTATTCTGTCTAACTCTGAGAGCTTGCTTGCTTGCTTGCATCATTTCAAGGCTACGCATTGTACTTTGGTCGGACAGACTAAAAATGTGGGGGCAGAACTTAGGTACTTCTCCTGGGCAACACAAATGAGCGTATGAGGAGTCTCTTAGAAACAGTAATGGAAAGACAACAAATTTTGGTGGTAAAGTTAGCTTCAGATCCTGTCTACCACTCCCTAGGTCTGTGCCCTGAAGCAAATCATTCAACTTCTCTGACTCTCAGCCCCTTATCTGTAAAATAGGGACAATAATAATAGTGCCTCAAATATACTGTTTGTCAGGAAGTCAGAACTGGGCTATACATACTGATTACCACTTTTTCATCATAACGTCCTATGCTGTAGGTCTAATAAACTGCATAGGTCAGGCTTGGGTCTTTGAAAAGATAAACAAATTAGCTAAGGTCTGACAGCCAGTAAATGTTGGAGCTGGAATTCAAACCTAAGTCTGTCCTGCTAGAATTCTCACATTCTTATCCCTTACTAAATACTCATTACCCTCTGTGTGTTATATGCACTGATAACTTCTTAAGATACTTGTAAAATTTAAATGAAATAAGGTATAAAGTATAGCTAGCATAGAGCCAAGTACATTTTCTTAAGACATGTTGGTTGCCTTTCCTCTGCCCCCTTTCCCAAGGCCCTGCAGGGATGGGAAAATCCGCTTTGGCAGGCAAGATAGGGGTGCTATTTTTGGCTGGGTGAATAGGGCTGGAGAAGAAGAGAACCAGGAGCTTTTCTGCATCTCAAATCAAACCGGGCTGGCAGCTTTCAACTCTGTCTATACATAGGCCTGACTGGCTGGCTTTGTTGCTTATGTCTTTATTTAGAAGCTCATGTCCCTTTTTGAACCTTGTAACCTGAGAAAGAGTGAACAACTAGAGGAAAAATGAAAAAGATTAATGGATTAAAATATACTCACAAAAATTCCTATAGGAATCGCCACTTAGCTTAGTGAAGAGAAGGATGGGGAATGTATTTCTTTGACTATGTAGAGGATCATGTTATTGATAATGGCAATACGGATTTCTTTAAAGGTTAGAGGTTGGACATGAGGACATCCAAGTCCTTTCAAAATCTAAAATTTCACATGTCTATGAAAACGAAGAATGGAGAGTTAAGATTAGAATAGAAGTTGCAGAACCATGAGGACTTAAGGACACTGGAAACTTGATCATAAAATTTCCTCTTCTTTGGATACTTTAGGCATTTATCTGTCTTTGCTTCCTCCTGTGATCTCATCCAGTAGATTTAGGTGGGAAACAGTTACCTATATGTGTGTCCCAAAATATAGCTCTCTGAATCCTTCACTTATATAAAAGAATTCCACTTTCTTTTTATGTTAAGACATAGATTTTTCTTTTAAAAATGTGAATATATATTCATATTTGTCACTTATACCTTAGTCACTTATATCTTAGTATCAATTAGTTTAACAGCTCCCTTCAGCTGAATAAGCTTAGGTTTTTGAGAAAGTGAAATAAAAGCATTGTTCCCAGACTATTACTTAGGTAAGCCTGAGGGGATTAGTCTGATGCAGAGAACTTGGACAGCTAAATGGCATCATGGGGGTGATGATACCGCCCAGGAGAGAATATAAAAGGTCAGTGGAGGTTGTGAGAATGGAAAATGGCAATGATGCTGTCTTTTAGTTTATCAGTCATTTAATCAACCACAATCACATACCAAGCACTGAGACAAATGCTAGAAGCACAGAGGTTAATAAGGCATGGCTCTACACTTGACAACTATATTAATTAGGGTAGCATTGGCTGCTGTAACAGAGATTAATTTATAAATGTAATTGTTCAAATGCACAAGTATACTTTCTGCTCTCATAATGGTCCAGGTGGGTGCTCCTGGTCAATGAACAGCTCTTGTATATGTGGTCCCTGAGGGACCAAGTTGCCTTCAAACTGTGTCTCTTCCATCTCCTGGGGTCCTGTCTTCAATGACATTCAGCTGTTAGAAAGAGGCAATGAGGGCCTCCCTTTTCTTAGTGACTCAATGCACTTGGGTTCACGTTCCATTGTGACAACAAGTTACAGGGCCAGGGTAACAGCAAGTGTGGCTGGGAAATGTATCCTGCTTGCTCTACCATGAAGAAGAAAACAGGGCTCTTGTGAACAGCTAGCATTGTCTGCTACATAAACTCAGTTTATGAAAAAATGTTACCAGCAGTCACATGAGGTTTCCCTGTCCTACCATGTCAGTTCTGCATGCATAAAAATCCCCTAAGCCGTGTGCAAGGGCATTGTGAGATTTAACTCCTCAGCAGATGTACATATTACACCTTCCCGTTTCCCACTCTTTCTTTCTCCCATCCTCTACCCATCTTGCTTGCATCCCTGGCTCAGGGCTACTTTCTGCTTTGCATATCGTCCAGGCTAGGAGTCAGCAAAATGTTGGCCCGTAGGCCAGATGCAGCCTGCTGCCTCTTGCAGAGCAGCCAGTGAACTAAGAATGTCTTTCACATTTTTGGGTGATGAAAAAAAATTCAAAAGAAATAATATTTCACAATGTGTTTAAAATGATATGAAATTCAAACTTTAGTGTCTATAAATAAAGTTTGATTGGAACACAGCTGTGATATTTTATTCACATATTGTCTATGGCTGCTTCTGCCTAGAACCACAGAGTTAAGCAGTTGCAACAGAGACTGGCCGATAAAACCTAAAATATTTACTGAACAGATTTATAGGCCACTGTTCTAGGTCACAAGACAGAGATCCTCTCTGTGGGACCAAGAGTATGATCAATAAGCTGAAGCTTGGTATAAATATGGTAGAAAAGACAAAAAAAGTAAGTTGAGACCAGACTCTTGATCCCTGATATCAATAATAAATAGAAAAAGATTAGGAGGTGATCAAAGTTAGGAGAAGAGACTTGTATTATGTCCAAGGCAGGAAAGGAAAAGAGGTCAAGAAATAGTGAAAATAAAGGGGACACTAAGAGGAATTCAGAGATAGGACCCGGAATCTGGAGCCCACTTTTAATATTTTGTTTGTGTTTCTTTTATCCATTTTTTGCTTTATATTTGTGTGCCTGCTTAATCTCTGTAGATGGCATTGTTTTATCTTTTTACCTAATGCAGTATTTAGAATAGGGTCTTGTACTCAATGGGTACTGAGAAAATACTGAGAACAAGTGAATAAATGAGTGAATGAATAAAAGGAATCTGGGCCGCTGCTCATTTGCATGATGCTTTGTGAAAATTTGGAAAAATTGATGAATTTGGGCATGTGCAGCCCCAGGGACAAATGCTGTGACAATAGGGGATCTGTTGCCTACCTCGTGCCTTCCAGTGTAGCACCCTTGTGCAGGCGAGCGCTTGCACAGAGGGACACAGTGACCCCAAATAGAGCAACACATTTCCATTGGGCAAGAGCTTGAGCACACATGTAATTTAGCAAAATTCCTGCTTATATTCACCTGTACACATGACAACTGTCCGGTCTCCTAAACTGGTCCAAAGTAGAGCAATGCAAAGTGATCGTCAGGCTGTTTGCCTTTAGCCATGCAAGTTGCTTGGTGCAAGTATAGCTCCTCAAATATTCAGATACTGATCAACTTTCAGCATAAAGGATGACCGAACACCCCTTTAGAGGGAAAGGTTACATGCCATAAAAATACTTCATGCCAGATATTGGAGTAGTGTAGAAATTGGAGCCTACATAAATAACTTGATGCTGTTCCATTTGGATACATGCCACAAAAATAACCTAGAGAAGTCCTGAAACAGTGTCAATAAATCATCTATTTAGCTTGACACTGCAGTGAACCAATTTATTTCTTCTGTAAACCTAAGTGCTCTTCAAAGCCAGACAACTTTAAGGCCCTAATTTGAAATTTATTCTCGTATCAGCCTAAAGGATGACCAAAACCTAGTGCAAAAAAAAAAAGACAGAAAGATTAGGGAAGGAGGCTTAACTTCTGCTGGACTAAAATAATAGACATTTCAATGATTTCAATGCAGTGTATCTGAACCTAATAGGAATTCAAATGAAAAGACTTAATACAATTTCCTTCCATCTATGCCCTAGCTATTTGAGAATACTGTCTTTGCCCTTCTTCTTCTTGTTTTCTCTTATTCCCTATTAATTTGTTTTCTCCATTATTTGCACCCTTGTTATTGTAACTAGCTAGTTGGTAGCTTCTGGGTACACTACCAAGCCATGTGACAGTGACTCCATGATGTGCAAGAAGAAAGGTTTTTCTGGTGTGGAAGAAAGTGGAGCATATTGGCTTAAATAAAAAGATTTTTGCCCAAGGCCTTTAATGTACTAATAGCACTGTGATACTTCAAGGTGTGGGTACACATGTAGGGTTCAGTGTCCAATAAACTTCAGAAACTTGTTTGACTTCAGAACCTCTTTCGGTGGAAAGAATATCCTGGAGAACTCACTTCATGACTTAGTGCCCAGAGTGATAGCCTCAATCTTAGAGCTAGAAGAAAACAATGTGGCCAAGACAAAATTACACCTGGGACAAAATTAACAAAGGCTATTCATTCAAAAGCTTTTGTCAAGGGAACTCACCTGAGGTCACCTATATTTTAGGGGGTTACAAAGATGTTAGAAAGGAGGGTACATTTTATAGACCAACAAGAAGAAATGCTGAGATGTTCTTTGGCAAGCATCCCATTAAGGTGGGCTTTTGGAAGTGGAGCAGACTTTCCCATTGGCCTTTCTTAGTTGGCTACAAGGTACAAGTGAGCAGTGTGGGGGTATTCCAGAAAAGGAAAACCAAGCGGAGGTCAATGGGTGCTTTATCATCAAACTATCATACTATTGCTTATAGGAGGCAGTTATGTGGCAGGCAGTTTCTCAGATGTGACTGTGCATCATAATATTTGACATTAGGTCAAAGTGAAAGGAGCCATTTCCATGGGCCAAGCACTGTGCTAAGTCCCATATGTTAATTTTGCATATGCTATTTTACTTCATTTAAATAAGCCAAACTTTGAAGGAGTAATTATCATTTCCATTTTACACATGAACAGAAGTTAAATAACTCTAAGTTTTATGACAAGGAAGTCATAAAGGAATTCTGTGTCCAGTATGTCTGGTCTGAAACCTCTTTGTAATACCCTAACTTTTTCTTGTATTGAATCCTGGTAAATTTAGAATCTATAAGGATTTGACATTATTTTATCTTCCACAAGTCACAAAACAGTAAGCTATAAGGATAGGCCAAATTTTGGTTATACTGGAATATTGTTGAATTAAAAATTACTTGTAACAGATGCAATATTAATTTGATTTTGCCATACTGAAGTCTGTTTTGGGGAAGAGGTTTGTATGTTTGTTTTTGTTCTAAAGATATTTGCTGTTATGGTATTTAATTTAAATTATTCTTTAGGCCCTTGAAGGTTCTCATTAAATACTTCCATGGTGGATTAAAGTAGAACTGAAAATAAGGAAAAATAAGCTGTATTATTTTTTGTTTGGCTTTCAGGGTTCTTAATGAATGAATTCATTGCAACTTTTCCAAAGATGATTTTCATCTTCCCTCTCTTCTGCACCTGATATCCACTTACTTAAAAAGACATCTAACTTTACCTGATAGAAAATCCATTCTCATTTCTGTTCTGTTCCTAGCCCTTCCTGCCTTCCCTCGCTTTCTGTGTAGCTTTCTCCTTCATTCAAAATCCAGCTCAAACTTTTATGAAGGCAATGTGAAAGAGTGGACAGAACTAAGAAAACTGGTCTTTTTATAGAGTGGTACTTTTTTTAGATGATGGAAAGTCTCTTACATACATAAGAGTGCATAATAACATAATTAACTGTCATCAACAATTGTCACCCGGCTTTAGCAGTGATAAATACTTTGTAGATCTCCATTCATTCATGTGACTCTGCCATCGCCCTCTCCTGTACCCAGCCAGGGCAGTGTTGAAAAGAAGCAGTGGCAGTGACATTCTTGCCTTTTCTCAATCTTAGAGGGATCATGTTTAATATTTTATCACTACTTATATTAGCTGTAGGTTCTTGTTGATGCCATTTATCAGACTGAGATCTTTTCTATTTCTAGTTTTCTGAGTTTTTCATCTTGAATGGGTGTTGAATTTTGTCAAATGCAAACAACCTATTGAGTGATCTTAGAGTTTTTTTCCCTTTAGCTTGTTAATATTGTATATTTTATTAATTCTTTGGTGTAAACTAATCTTGTATTCTTGAGACAAACCCTATCATGGCCATAATGTGTCACCCTTTTTATATATTCTTTGATTGACATCCAAATATTTTGTTAAGAACTGTTGTGTATATCCCATTCCACCAGTCTTTAGTTTTGTCTTCCTACAATGTTTAGTTAGGTTCACTATTGGAGTAATGTTAGGGTCATCAAATGAGTTCCCCAAAACTATTTTCTAAAAGAACTTGTGTAATATTGATATTATTTCTCCCTCAAATCTTTAATATAATTCACTGGCAAAACTACTGTGACCTGGAATTTTCTTTGTGGGAGTGTGTTTAAAAATTATTATAAATTCAATTTCTTTGCTATATATGTCTATTCATAGATAGGTAGATATAAGGCTATTTATACATACATATTTTTCTATTTCTTTATCATTGGTTGTAGAGTGTTGTTTTCAATAAAATCACATTTACTTAATCTAAGTTATCAAATTTATTGGCATATGTTCCTTTCTCTGTGCTCACAAAATTACTGTCAGAAGAGCAAAACTACTCAAATCTTCTGTACTCATGTCCAGTACTTTATATGTTGTCACACCATATGACACAAATGATCACTTAACTTGGTGAATATCTGTGGATCTCCTACCATGTGCCAAAATTTTTGCTATGCCATGGAAATGCAGATGGTCAAGATGGTATATGTTAGCTTCATTTATCCCATTTTCTTTTTTTAAAGTATATTTTATTGATTATGATATTAAAGTTGTCCAAATGTCCCCCCCTTTATTCCCCTCTGTTCTGCATGCCCACACCCTCCAGTTCATGTCCCCTTAGTTCATGTCCATGGGTTGTACATATAAGTTCTTTGGCTTCTCCATTTCCTATACTGTTCTTAATCTCCTCCTGTCTATTTTATGCCTACCATTTATGCTTCTTATTCCCTGTACCGTTTCCCCCTATTCTTTCCCTCCCCAATGGTCACCCTCTATTTGATCTCCATTTCTGTGATTCTGTTCCTGTTCTAGTTGTTTGCTTAGTTTTTGTTTGTTTTTTAGGTTCTGTTGTTGACAGTTGTGAGTATGTTGTCATTTTACTGTTCAGGGTTTTTTAAACTTTTTTTTTTATTGTTGTTCAGGTACAGTTGACTGTTTTCCACCAACCACTCCACCCACCCTAACCATCTCTACTGCCCATCCTTGATCCTACCCTTGCTTTGGTTTTGTCCATGTGTCCTTTATAGATGTTCCTGAAAACCCTTTCCCTTTCCCCCCTCATTATCCCCTTCCACCTTCCCATAGTTTTTGTTCTTCTATTTCTTACAAAAGTCCCTTTAACATTTCATATACTAAGGGCTTGGTGATGATGAATTCCTTCAACTTGATCTCATCTGGGAAGCACTTTATTTGCCCTTCCATTCTTTTTTTAATATGTTTTATTGATTATGCTATTACAATTGTCCCATTTTTTCTCCCCTTCATTCTTCCCTGCCTTATACGCCCCCCTACCAGCATTCCCCCACCTTAGTTCCTGTCCATGGGTTGTACATATAAGCTCTTTGGCTTCTCCATTTCCTATACTATTCTTAGCCTCCCCCTGTCTGTTTTGTACCTACCATTTATGCTTCTTATTCCCTATTCCTTTTCCCCAGTTCTCTCTCTTCCCTCCCCTTTGCCTTATCCACGTGCGAATGTGGGACTGCTGAGTCTGCCAGCCACCACCTTGCCTTTGTGGTCAGCTGCCTGTCCCTGCCCCTCCTACAGGTCTGGATGAATGTTTCTTTAACTCCTTGGTTGTCGAAGTTCCATGCAGTTTGGTTTTCTGGCAGCTCTAGTTGTGTTTTGCTTTTAAATTCATTGTTATCCTTTTTTTGGTTGTGCGAGGAAGCAAAAGGTTTCTGCCTATGCCTTCATGTTGGCTGGAACTCCTCCATTTACCCCATTTTCTGATGGAGGTAAACTTGTAAGTAAATTGTGTTTTGGATACAGAGTGATAAGGGCTACCATAAATTAAACATCTCAGAAGAGGAAATGATTAACTCTGGAAGTGAAGAGATTATAAAAAGGCTTATATAGAGAGGGTAACATTTACATATTTACACTGGGCCTTAAAGAAACCGTGAAAATATCTCAGGTAGAAAATACTTGGATAGTGAAAAGTGAAAGTTTAAAGGAACCAAGGTACAAAAAAGGTAAACTGTGTCCAGGAAGGAATGACGAATCTTGGCCAGTGGAGGTGTACTCAGAGAGGGTTTAAGTGGTAGGAGGGAGTCAGATCATGAAGAGTCTAGCCTTATGTTCCTGTTAGATAATTTTTGGGAAGTCTGTGAGGTTTCTTAAGTAGAGAAATGACACAATTGAGATGTAGAGGTTAGATAGACTGGTACTATTTCTCAAAATATGACTTTGGAACAAGGTGTATCAGAATCACCTCAGATATTCTTTAAAAATTCAGATTTCTGAGTCCAATCCCAGCCCCTAGGATTGGACTCTGAGAAGAATCCCTGGGCGCAGGCCAGGGGTTGTGTATTTGATGCCTCTCAGATGAGTCCAGATGCATTAAGATTAAGAAAAGAATTGGAGGAGAGTCTTTGTTTTCAAACTAGTCTCTGATCAGATTCTCCTGAACTTCCTTTGAGCAAAGCATTTCTTCTTTTTTCTTCCATGTTAAACATTCTCATAAAAGTTTAAATTAACAAGGTTTCTACAGCTAATAATAGTTTGAAAAACATTGGACCAGGGGCTGGAGAAAATAGTGGGTTATAAACCATTTGGATGCTGTGGCAGTGATTTGTAAGTGCCTGTGATGAGTGCCAGGAGGAGTGGAGAAGACAGGGATGGATCCAAACTTCACTTCTCAGGTAAAATAACAGAACTTGTAGAAGGGCTTCAGAGAATGAAGAATAAAGGGAGTCTGGGTTTACCTCCAGTAGCATTGCTTGCTTAAATCCCTAAGACCTGTGTTTGTGTATATTTTCTACTTTTTGATTCCTGTCAACTCAACAATAATAGCAGGAAATCAGTAAGTATAAATTGCAAGACTCTCATGTTGTTCCAAGTTGCCAGTTTACTCACCGTAAGTCACTTGCTCAGTGGGTTAATTCTCCAACTGATTCCTTTCCCAGCAGTATTGCCACCTGTCAACGTAAGGAACCTAGACTTGCTTTAGAAATAAATGCCTCTCTAATCTAGAGAGTGGATAAACATGGACTGAAAAATTATGTTATTATAATGATTCAGTGTCAAAAATTTGCTCTTTTCTGGGATGGGGAGCCAAATTTACTGTTCTGTTCTTGAGCAGAAAGAATTCCTAATCAAAATAAAATAACAAAAAAACTTAGAGTTCAAAATAACGAATTCTAAAAGCTTGGAAAGGAAACTGTTTTCATGATCTTTAAGTCTTTTCATTTTGTTTTGTTTGCCTTTTATTTTTAAGACAAGTTTAACAGTGGTCTAAGTTTGGCTAGCTGACCAAAATAAAGCAAGTTGGACCCTTCTCGTTTTGGTTCACTTATTGCTCAGAGGTTTTTAGCAGCACCAGTTGAATAAAGGAGGATCACAATGGATTGCACTACTGGATTACAATAAATAAGCAACACCTTCAGAAAACTGATAAGTCACCTAGCAGTCACGATCTGCTAGCCTGTTTGAAGGAGAAGAAAACAAACACACTGAGCTTCCCTAATACTAGCTTAAGAGACGGGCTTATTTCTTTGGCTTTAGTAAAATCAACTCCTAGGGCCAATGGCAAAAACATCCCATATCATTAAAATCTTCATAGCAGATGAGAAGAAATAAATGTTATTACATCCTTCTACAAAGTACCCTAAACAGTACTACTGATACAGTGTATTATCAAAATATGAACTAGAGCAAACACCTAGAAGGTAGTGGTGGGAATCACACTCATTTTATCTTTTAGATTAATTTTGTGTACCAGTAATTTACATCTCTGAGTACAAAAGTGATCAGGAAGTTAAACATTAATGCATTAGAGAAACAAGGTTTAAATGAATGGGCTTCCTCCAGATATGCATTCTGAAGGGGTTCAAGATACAACACTGCTTTTTTTTAGAGGTGTAATCTTGATAAACCTCTTTATTTAGCCTTAGTTTCCTAATCTGTAAAATGGAACTGAAATACTCTTTAGTGAATAAAGATATTATACATTATATAAAACATATAACATGTACAGTGTCCAACATACTTGTGTGTGTATTTGTTAATGTTTGTTGGTCTCTGAGTGGCCACATGGGTGATCTAGAAGTTGAACATAAAAGATTTTGTTCTTTTCCAGTCTGAAAACACATTCAACTATTCCCCTGAAGTCACATTTCTCCAGCTCTGCAGTTTTTTGTAGTTTTTTGATACTTTCTTCCATATAATTTATGTTAAGCTAAATTAGAACAATCATGATTGCCAACAACTGTGAGAGCTTTACAATCTATAAAGCACTTTTATAGGTCTTGTCTTTTTGAATCTTCATGCAACTCTTTAAGTGAATACTGATATTCCCCAGGTTATAATGTGGAAACTGAGGCTCAGAGTAGTAATAACTAGTGTAAGATCATATGACAAGAACTGAGTCCAAAATATGTGTATTTTCTACAGCAATATAAAATGTGTTTCTTCTGTGCATATAATCAGATATAAGCTTCAGGTGACCATGAAGCTTATCCAAAGTGGGACATGTTTGGAAACGAAAGAATGTGGCATTAACACTAACACCAGAGATAAATCAGGATTGTGTTGAACAAACAGAAACGTGGGTCCTTCTTCATAAAATCTAAGTTTCATGAAACTGGATGGTCCCCTAATCAGACTCATCTTTACCCTCAACAGATAAAAAAATAGTATTTTCAAACTGAACTTTAAAGAAAAGGTTTCCAGGAAAGAGATGCAAATAGAAGAATATTAACTTTTTTTGTCATAGGGCAAAGGAGTATGAAATCATGGTTTAATTTCAAATTGCCTTCTGTCTCTTGTATGGAATGTATGTTGTCATTTACTCTTTCTTTGTCAGATTTTCTGTGATATACTTTTGGCCAATACTGCAAATGCACACCAAAGGAAAGATTCCTTATATGTTAAAGAGATTATTAAAAATGTGTTGAAAGACTTTACAAAATTTAGTAAACAGGATTCTCAAAGTGACCCAGAGTTGTTGAGCCAATACACAAGGTTTCAGAAAGCCTACAGTGATCTTTAAAGATTAAAGACAAACTGTATCCATTATCTTCTGTGTAGTACCTGTCTTCATTGATAGCCAAATATATAGAGAGAATATATATTCTCTCTCTATATATTCTATAACATCACAACAGAATATATAAGGTCAAAAGGTTTCTTTATAATTATCTTCAGTGAGGGAAGAAGTGATGAGCTGAACAGGGAGTTTAGATGCTTCCGGAGGGCTCCCTTCCCCTCTTCCCTCCACCTCCTTTCCTTCCTTCTCCCATTCATTTCTTCCTTCATTCCTTTTCCTCTCCCTCCTTTCTTTCTTTTATCCTTTCTTGATATTCTTTCCCTTTATAGTCTAAAGTTTGGAGTTGTACATTGCTCCTTCTAGGATTCTAGTAATACTTGCTGATTGGTTCATTTGTTTTTAAGTGACTAGTGAACCAACTTTTCAAAAAATGCCCTTCTAACCCTCCCATTTGTATCACTCATCCCAGCCAGATGGGCAGCAGGACATTATTTAGCACCGCTGGGCTTGTGCTGATGTTGTGAAGAGCCACTTAGTGTTGTCTGGCAATCACTTCACACTTCATTATGGGTGATCCTAAGCACATATAACCTATTATTTCTTGGCTTTTGGACAATTTCTAGTCTGCATAAAAACAAAATGTAAATCACTTCAGTAAAAGTTATTTCAGATATTCTAGCCCATTGAGAGGGAAAGGAAGGAGTCTCTTTCTACATTAAATGAGAAAGAAAGAGAAATGGGACCATCAGTAACTGGGAAAGCTTCAAATCACACATCATCTATCTCCTTTTCTCAGTAAGTCAGTTTGACGGTGAAGGAAAGGATCAGAAGGACAATACTTCTAACACAGTGTTCAGTCTACTTTGGTGTTTTAATGCCAGCTTGACCACGTGACTTTGGCAGATTACTTAAAAGCATTTGCAAGGTGAAATGAGTCCAACTCTCATGGTGTTGCTACTGGGGTTAAATGAAGTAATACAAATAAACCCTGAAAAAGTGACTGGCACATGATGAACATTAAAAAACATTGTGATGGGGGAACACTCTGTAAAGTACATCATCATCTAACCACTATACTGTACAACTAAAACTAATATAGAATAAGAGTGAATGTAAACTGTAATTGAAAAATACAAACAATGTGACATTATAACATTTATTATGAGATCATTTTTCCTTTGATGGTATCACACAGCTCCTAATAATCTTGTCTCACACCCAAGAAGGCTCTGTTGCTACCTGGGTGATGTTCTTTTAGAGATTTTCCCAAGGAACCCCAACTCCAAATGCTTACTCTATGGGCTTTCAAGTGCCCAAAGACCTTTAACAGAGAACAAAACCTCTGACTCTTCAAATGCCCCAAAAGGCAGCCATTCAGACTGTGTTCTGAGTCCAAAAAGGACTTTAAAAAGGAACAATATTTGACAGTGGAAAAGCCAGAGATGTAGGTGTTTCCTGGGTGTGAGAGCAACGGCAAAGGAGAGAGGGAGAAGGCAAAAAAGCCACATCCCATGGGACCAAAACAAATTCAAATCCTCTTAAAATTTTACTATCCTTATATCTCAGTTAATTCATTCACTCAAATCCCATGAAAGTGAATAAAGGACAAGAAAGTAATGACAGCTCATAGGATTTTCAGGAAAAACAAGTTTCCCAGGCGTGCAACTTTCCCAAGTCCCATCTGGGGATAAGTTGATGCACATGAATGAATATTCCCTGTTGTTTTGAGTATTTCTCTGTAAGTGTCTTGCTTCAAGGATGGAGGATGACTGTCAGTCAGGAAAAAAACCCCAGCAAATCCTAGGACTTATTGCTCCAATTAAACAGGAAGACACGTTAGAGCATGAAAGATTGGGTAATAATTCATACCTGTTGTGTTTCAATGTTAACAGCGAGCCTAAATGTAGATCACCCTCACTTAAGCATGAATTCCTTTTATATAATAGCTCAAGGCCTTGAATATATAATTGTATTTTCCTTCTTAAGAAAATTACTTATAAGGAAATGTTGGAAAATAATCTCTCCAGAAGAAAAAGTTTGTACCTCATGAAAAATAAACCTGGGTAAATTGAGTTATGAAAGATCTATTCCAGTAGGAGCAGAAGCTTTGAAGTCCTTTTCCTGTTCAAAAAGAAAACTCAACTTCCCAGACGATAAATTTACAGCACAATAGGCTTGCAAGTATCATAGGAGCCTGCAGTCAATCTGGGCTTCCAGGTCATCCTGGGTTTAAACATGGCTTACTGTCACTTTTCCTTTAAATGTCCTGGCACTACTGTTGAGGAGGAGTTTTTTTAGATGCTTTATAGGGCTTGTTTCTTCTTCTGTGGAGGTATCTTGGCTTTTTCAGATTAGAGCAGCTGGCCAGTGTGTATATAAACTGTGCCTGTGTTCTTTCTAAGAAATGATTCTTAGAATAAGGACCTAGAAGTTCTCTCCCTGCTGCCCAGGAGGTAGGATTCTTTAACATCTAGAAGCTTGGAACTTGGAATCAGACAGCCTGGGTTCAAACCCATTTTGGCCAATTCCCTAACAGGGTGAACTTGGGAAAATTACTTCATTCATTAAAATTCAGCATTCTCCATTGTAAAGAGGATGATATTACCTGATAGGGTTTCAGTGGGGATCATAATGAAAAAACGCAAATAAAATGCATAATGTATTGGAGAGCATAAAATGAGCACTTAAGGGAGAGGTAAGCATTATGGTTAATTCTAAACATCTTGGACTGTAATGTTTTTGTGGGGGCTCTTTTAACAGATAGTTTAACTAAACTATAATAAGAATAATGTGCTCATTTGTATATAAACAAACAAAATATTATGAGGGCGTTCTAATGGCAAGGAGCAAGGGAGTGAAGCACTATGAAGAATTTGTGAGCAATACTGCCCTCAAGTAGCTTGGCCTCAGTTGAGCTTTGACATGCACCTAAATAACAAGAATACCAAATAGAAAGTGGCAAGGCTTTAATAGAATGTAGATGAAGTGCTCCTGGGACTCAGAGGTGTGAGAGATTAAAGTATAGCTGAGGGAAGTCAGAGAAGACGGACAAGGGCCTTATGGTACATGTCTCTGTAACATTAATATTTTCACAAAAAGAATCATGTAATTATATTGACTTGAAAACAGCAGGTTGAAAAGACCCACATTCTGTAGTGCAAGAAATTTGGACATGTCTGAGAGAGTTCAAGTTCACTGTGTATTCTCTGATTACAGTAACCTAGGGCCATAAAATCAATATCCATTTAAAATGAGAATCAGGTTTGGCTTTCCCCAGAGGACAGCTGGCTATTTGCCCAGTGGTCTGTGCAGTAACATACTTTTATAAACTTCCCTAGTTTGGACAGAAGGGAAAGGAACTAAGAGAAGAAACAAGAGGGAAGCAGTGTTGGCCTTTTGTCTGTAGAAACTGCTTATGGGCTGGTTGCAAGAAAACTTGTCCTAGTTCTCAGGGAATGTTGTCCTGCTCTTGGTGGGAACAATGAGAACTTTTGTCTTATTCTCTTCTCTCCCATTCTAACTCTCTTGATCTTTTTTTTTTTTTCATGCTATTTGTCATTCTCTTCATTCTTTTTTTTTTTTTAAAGATTTTATTTATTTATTTTTAGAGAGGGAAGGGAGAGGGAGAGAGAGAGAGAGAGAGAAACATCAATGTGCGGTTGCTGGGGGACATGGCCTGCAACCTAGGCATGTGCCCTGACTGGGAATCGAACCTGCGATGCCTGGTTCGCAGCTCGAGCTCAATCCACTGAGCTACGCCAGCCAGGGCCATTCTCTTCATTCTTTTGTCCATTTATTTCTTACTCATTAAGTTTGTTTTCTTAGAACTTAGGTGCTGCTGGTGGTGTGCAGATGAATAAAGCAATATTTCTGGTTCTAATCTCCTGGGTAAGAAAGGCCAGGGGTGCTCAGGAACAGCTTTCACACAGAATACAGGGAGTGGGATCCGTTTGTGAAATGCCTAAAAAGGCTGACTTTTTGCATATTTCTTTTAGTTCTATCTCTCTATATGCTTCTACGTACTGTTAGGAGCCAAGTTTGCCTCACCCCTTTGCTTTTTATACGCTGCTACTTCATGCTTCTAGCTCTTTTTCCTAAGCAAGCAGCTTTGCTTATATCTAAAAGCAGTTTTACATTTCAGTATTTAAAAAAGGATTCTTTTCTGAGTGGGTTGAGTTATAGGCATGAAAGAGAAATGAGGGCTGAGTTGGAGAAAACTGGTTGTAAACATCATCTGAAACTATAACACAGAAGTAAGATTCGGTTGGTTTGCAAAAAGGAAGAAAGAGTCCAGGGTTTCCCTCTGTTGTCTGACATCTAGGGGCTCTGAATCATGGCTAATTTTACAAGTGAACCTCTATTTACATGGTTTATTTTCAGAGGATTTGAAGAATAAGAGAAAGGCCCCAGTCCAAAAATATTTCTTTCTTTGATTCTTGAAATCTCAATGAAAGCAATTTTAGTCTCTCTTAATGTCTGCCTTGATTGGCTTTTTATTTTTAAATGGTCTGCCTCTGGGTGAATTATAAGAGAAATCCCCAATTCCTGAAGAAATGCTCTTAAAATCATGTTCCAGAGCTTAGAAAGATGAACAAATCACATTTCTGTTCTTCATAAACATCATCTAAGCCCATTCATTTGACTGTATATAACTAGGAAAGTACAGATTGTTAAATTTATTTTGCTGCTTTTTATGAATGCTGGGTCATATCTGTGATTAAAAAATG
Source organism: Tonatia bakeri (assembly GCA_004024845.1). NCBI lineage: Eukaryota > Metazoa > Chordata > Mammalia > Chiroptera > Phyllostomidae > Tonatia > Tonatia bakeri. The sequence goes on from PVIA01005691.1 coordinate 33,339, forward strand.
AATAGAAAAAGGAACACTTAACCAAAGAATACAGAGCCAAAACCTGTTCACTTGAAATGTTAGAAAATTGCAATACCAGTTCATTTTATGGCCTTTGATTATCAGGGTTGTTGCCTCATTTGTCTCCTTCAGCCTACATGTGGGGAGATTGGATTATAATAAGGACTGTTATGGTCTTCAAGCCACTAACAGAGAGCTCGTCCAGTTTTGCTAGGTGGATTGGCTGACACAAGGCAGAAAGCTAGAATACATTTACATTCATTGGTTCAATGGAGTTTCTTGCTGAAGTATGTTGTACCACATTATCTCATCACTCCTTTGTAACTGACATATGCCCAATTGCCTTATATAATTTAGAAGCAACTGTCGTTTTATCTTGAAGAACAATTAAGTCTTCTGAAGGCTAAATGTTTCCAAGGAAGAAAACAAAAAGCCAGACTACGGTTTAATTTATTGAAAGTTATTTATAATTTAGTACTCATTGTCCTGAAAATGCTTGTCCCCTTGGAAATATGATTCAGATGCCCTGAACTGAAGAAACATTTCCCTTTTTCCTGTGCAAAATATGAAACAAAAGACAACCGAAAAGCACTTCATTAAAACAGTTCCTTTGTCCTTTTGACAATGAAAATTGAAAGGAGACATACCAGTTTGGCTATGTGGGTGGTCTTCTTTCTATGCTAACCTTAATGTGACCTCACAAAAATCACTGAAAGTTATTTGATGGTTCTAGAGATTTTTTAAAAAATGGTCAAAAGGCAATTGTAACATGCACTAAGAGATTTCAGAAATGCCATCTCTTAAAAATGAGTTTCCAAGAGCTGAAGGACCTGCCTGTGCCCTCCTGCTCTGCCCAGACCTCAGTGTCCTGAAGACCTTGCATGTTTAACACCTGGGCTCACCTTTCTCTAGTCAGCTCACGCTCCTTGGTTATTTGGTTCACTTTTTCATAGGTCCTCCACAGGCCAATTTCTCCATCAACTGCATCTAAGGGGTTTAAGTCAATGTATGTATGATATGTATCAAATGAACTTAAAGTATGTTCCCCATGGGACTACCTCTGACAACTTTTTGGTTGCTCAGTAATTCTGAACTGTCCTCATCTCGTAATGTCCTGAACTTTTTCAGAGTGCAAAAGAAAGGGGGGATGGATTATCTGATGAAAAATAAAAATTAGATAGTGTTCTTTCTTCCTTTTGTTTTTTTAAAATAATCTTTTACTTTTTTTAGAATTAATTTTTAATTTCCTAGGATTGTCTGGGAAAAGTCAGTCTAGTTACCAGAAAACTGCTTTCTGATTAATCTGTTTTGCCAGTCGTATAATTTAGTCTAATAGTTTTGAGAATGAAAAATGAACCATGTACTTTTACCTTTGAAATTTGATATTTTACCCCCTAACTGTATTAAAGTGATGCTGTCCAAAATTATCATGTGGTAAAAACCATTCTCTTTTTGTGTTGTTATAAAATAGCATTGTCCTGTTAGGTTGTATGAAAACCAAAAAACACTAATAAAGGGGTTCTTATTTTAGTGACACACCCTTGCTAAGTAGCTTATAGAGAACCAGGGGGATGGTCTCATGAAGCCTTAAGAAATATATCTTTCATCTCTAAAATGTTACAAGATTTAAAAATGGGAAATAACTACTCTACAACCTTCCTATGAAATGAAGTTACTGTTATATATACTTTTTAGAATATTGCACACCTTTTGTTATTCAACTCGACACAAATCATGCTTAGAGAATGTTTGGCAAGCCTTCGAGCTTAAGTTCCCAAATGAGTATTCAACTTAGATTAATTAAGACTGTTATTCTGTGGAATATAAATACAACTGCTTATTAAAACATTTATTGAGGATAAACAATTATGTAATAGAAACCAGCTACAGAATATAATATGTCTAAAGAAAAAGGCAATTGATTACAAATGACATAATTACTGAGGGTTAAAAGCTATGCAATTGGTATGACTTGTTATTCTTTAAGTAGGCTTTAATAAGCATTTTGATCATTATTTAAAGTGCAATAACTCATTTATTACATCCAAACAAAGAGTTACTTTTCAACTTGGTACGTGCTTTAACAGTACTTATAGGAGTTGAGAAGCTTACCCTTAGGACTGAAGAAAGACATTGACAAAGAATGTTAATTGTTACTGATTGTATTTTATTTTAGCAAATGGAAAGAAAAAAAAGAAACTGAGGTCTTTGATTGGAACCTGTGCCAGCACTCTGACAAATGGAAAGCCTTCCATTTGACAGACTCAGTTTGCATGCAGAGGACATGACTACCATTAGAATTTTTGTGACCTGCTCTTTCCTAAGGAATTCCCCAAGAAACTGTTTCATTACCATTGTCACTACTGAGGGGGTTTACCAGGGATTGGTAGCTTTATTTTAACTCTGGCATTAAAATGAGTATTTCCCTCCAATCTCTGTAGTTCCTTAGTTTCCACAGTAATTCAATATGCACAGAGGTATTGTGAAGTGGGAGAGACTTAGAGAAAAATCCATATATTATGATCTCAGTTTTAGGCTGTGGAAATAAAGAATATGTTATGAAGTTAGAATAGTGTGCATGGAATTAAGCCTTTCTCAAGGGTTTGCAGGGGCCCAAAGATGGAGGGTAGTTGGAGTGAGAGAGGACAAAATGTGAAGACCATTCTCTTTTCTATTTAGTGTATCAGAACCTACTATCAATGTGTATTTTTCAAGTCACAGCAGTTTGCTTCTTTAAGTGAAATGTTTTTCTTTGTTTTCTGGAATCTACTTATGAACACTGTTCTCCAACATCCTGGGACTTCTCTATCATTTTCTAACAGAGGGCTCTTATCTGTTCTTAAATATTATTTATTGATCTTTTAAAATTGATGGCGAGGGGAAACCATGCATGGGTTTTGGTGTGCATATGTGTTTCCACAGGACATTTGGAGAACATTTTCATTTAGAATTTATGTCTCTAAGATATAGTTGGTCACCATAACTACTGGAGTTTGACGTTTTGGATAGAGTGGTCTTAAGTTTACGATTGACCAAATATTTTAGCAGAGTCTCAAAATGGCATTTCTCACAGATGTTGTGATGCCCACATCTGTATCCTTTGAAGGGGGTATCATTTGGCACAACTATGAGATGGATGGAGTGCTTGTGTCTTCAGTATCCCTGTGCTCCTTTGTGTCACTTCCTTTCAGTGGCTCAACTCCCCTCTAGCTTTCATGCTGTTAGCATTCAGATCACACATGTGTGTGGCACACACATTCACTCACGGAAAGGTAGCTCTTAATTAACTCTTAATTGTGAATTGAGTATAGAGGAAGGCTTCTTCCTCCATACTGAATTCATAATTAAAAAAATTTATCTGTTTGATGGCATATTCCCTTTGGGCTCTGCTAAGGATAGAAAAATATAGTGGTGTGGTTGACGGTGGATTTGAATCTTTATTCTAATACCTGTATCTTTACTACCTTGAAAACCAGTTTAAATTTTCTAAGCCATGGTTTATTTTTCTGCAAATTCATAAAAATTAAAAAAAAGTATGTCTACTACCTAAGGTAATAAATTAGATGATGCATGTAAAACAATTATTTAGCATGTTACCATCCAAATAGTTAGTGTCCTATAAATTGTAGAACATTTGTTGCTGCTATTATTGAAGAATAGTAAGCTGGCCCATCTAATTATCTAATGTAAATCAGGTCTGTATATAGATATGAGAAGTTAACATAGATGTGATCACCTCTATCTTATCAAAGCATCAAAGCTATTAGAAGCTATTGTTCTCCTTGACTTCCATGCCCACTTCTGACTTCATAGATCCAACTCAATCAATTTTTGTGCTTGCTTCATGGCACCTTTATAAGTTCAATGGGTTAAGGAAAATTAATAACTCATCTTTGACTTTATCCACAAGTGAAAAAATAATTGACTTCAAGATTTCCCTGGTTTCACTTCCCAACTGGAATTTCACAAATTTTCTTGTTTTGAAAGCTGTAGGAGAGGAAAGTAATGCTCAGCAAAATGGTGGAGGAGGAAAGGGGCTGTCTCATCCATCTTGTAACCTTCACTATATTGCCTAATACTGGCGCATGGGTGTTTAATAAGCATGAGTTGATCTGTGATATAAATGAATGAGTAGACACTCTTCCGAACATGCCAGGTAACCTTCCTTGGGGACAGAAGCCATTACCCTCTGGACAGGTTTGTAAAGCTTCCAGCCCAGACAGGTATATATACTCAGGCACTCAAGGCGGCTGTGATGATACTTGATGGTAGAGTCATTCTAATGTCTGTCAGCTCTGCAGCATCACATCATGTTAAGTTCTCCTTTATATGCACTCATTTAAAAAATTCTAACTCCTTGACTTGATGCTACAAAGAGAATAGGAGTTTTTTTTTGCTAAGCTTCTCTTTGAAAGCCAGAGATCTTGATCTGGAATTAGAAACAGTGGTTCTGTGACTCCCCTTACAAGAAAAATTGTGCTTGCATTTGGATTTTTCTGGGAAGGAAACTATAGTTGTTGTTTTTTTATTGTTGTTCAATTATAGTTGTCTGCATTTTCTCCCCACCACTCCTCCCCCAAGCCCAGTCAAACCCACCTTCCTCCCTTTGCTTCCACCCTCCCCCTTGGTTTTGTCCATGTGTCCTTTATAGTAGTTCCTGAAAACCCTTCTCCTCACTGTCCCCTCCCCCTCCCCTCTGGCTATTGTTAGATTATTCTTAATTTCAATGTCCCTGGTTATATTTTGTTTGCTTTTTACTTTTGTTGATTATGTTCCAGTTAAAGGTGAGATCATATGGTATTTGTCCCTCACCGCCTGTCTTATTTCAATTAGCATAAAGCTCTCCAGTTCCATCCATGCTGTCACAAAGGGTAGGAGCTCCTTCTTTCTTTCTGCTGCATAGAATTCCATTGTGTAAATGTACCATAGTTTTTTGATCCATTCATTTACTGACGGGCACCTAGGTTGCTTCCAGCACTTGACTATTGTAAATTGTGCTGCTGTGAACATTGGGTGCATAGGTTCTTTTGGATTGGTGTTTCAGAGTTCTTAGGATATAATCCTAGCAGTGGAATTTCTGGGTCAAAAGGCAGATCCATTTTTAGTTTTTTGGGACAATCCCATACTGTTTTCCATAGTGGTTGTACCAGTCTGCAATCCCACCAACAGTGCACTAGGATCCCCTTTTCTCCATGACCTCTCCAACACTCATTGTTTGTTGATTTGTTTATGATGGCCATTCTGACCAGTGTGGTGTGAGGTGGTATCCCATTGTGGTTTTAATTTGCATCTCTTTGATAGCTAGGGACATTGAGCATCTTTTCATGTGTCTCTGGACCCTCTGTATGTCCTCCTTGGAGGAGTGCCTGTTCAAGTTTTTTGACCATTTTTTAATTGGGAAACTATAATCTTTATTAGAGCTTTGGTAGGCCTAACTACCTTTAAAAGCTTACCTTTGAAATTGGCAAACCTTTCCCTTGAGGGCGTGTGAAAATAGAAGCCTCTGACTCCAGTGCCATGCAAAGGGCTCCTGTCAGTGCCAGTCTGTCTCAGCTGCTCAGGCTTAAATTTCAGTATAATTATTCTAGAAACATATACATATATACAATATATTTTGGAATATGTAAATATTAAATCCTAGAACCCATTGGGTAGGTTTGGTATAAATCAGATATGAGATGGGGTGGGGTTTTGACTCAGGTCTCTAGAAAAAAGAAACCAACTTTTGGAGAAAAGGAAATTGGGGAACAGGAACAAACCAAATGTGCCTTATGGACTGATGAAACGTACAGTCAGTATCAACTTATAGACATTTGTGGGTCACTCACTCTGGGGAGTCCCTTCCAGAGGCATAGCCAAGAACTCTTACTTTTAAAATGTGATACACTGATAAGAACCTGAGTATATTCAAAGCTATTAGAGGTGGGGTGAGATGACTTAATGGCAATGGCACATCAGCAAATGATGACAGGAAAAACTTTTATATTTTTCAGCTTTCACATTTGGGCTTTGTGGTCATCATGCTAACACTGACAGATGAGAGAACTATATTTCACTCAGTTTTCACAGATATACAGCACAGGTCTATGTCACACTTGTTTTACAGAAAATGTTACTATGTGCTTGCAAATGAGCTGCATGAACACCTAACACACCCATTTCTCTCTGAGTGGAAAAAATATGGCAACTGTGGTTCAGTGGAAAGTGTATGCTTTTTGCAAAAAGAAGAAACTAGGTTTGAATACAAACTTCACTGCCCAGCATCTGCGTGGAGCTGGAAGAGAGGAATTCTTGCCAAACCTTAATTGCTGTATCTGTAAATCTGGGATATTAACACTTTATTCTGGAATTGTTGTAAGGTTTGGTGGTTAAAGTCTAGCTGCATGAATGGCAGCTATTTATTATTGTTAATATTAAAAAGGATATAATTAATTTATATGCCATTAGGCAATAAAGAGGTGGATATAAGTGAATTTCAAGGAACAGAGGCTTTCCTCCTGAAATCCTAAATTTTTAACTACTTTCTAAAATATATATCCTATAGCATTCCCTTCCCTGAGAATGCAGAAATGACACTTTCTCTTTGTCACAACTGAGTGTAATTTGACCACCAGCATGTATTGTCATACTCTACTACAACAGCAATACTTGCTTCCAGATCGTTCAGGTCTCCGCAACGTGAGATGAGCAAGAGAAACATCATGTGGAGATGGGCTAGTGCCAGTAAAACAATCCTTTTTTTTTTTTTTTTCCATGTGAAAGCAGAACCTCTGAGTTGTGTAAACACAAGAACCCTGGGTTAAAGTTCTGCTTGCAGCATTTACTGACTTCCCCTTGATTTCCTCCTCTGTTTTACATCCCTCGTGGGATCAGTTTAACCAAGTAGATGAAAATCCATTTGGTTAGCTGAAACAGTCTATACAAATGCAGCAGAATATAGCAAACAAATTTTCAGAAGATTCAGGAAAAGGACAAGAAGCAATCACAAATCAAACAGTTCTTCCCTTTACTATGTTCAGATATACCACTTACAAACAGCTTTTAAAAAATTAAGGTATAATTGACATACAACATATACTAATTTCAGGTGTATACAACATAGTAATTTGATGTCTGTGTATATTGTGAAATAATCACTGCCATAAGTCCAGTTAACAATAGTTATCATACATAGCTACAAAATTTTTTCTTGTCATGAGAACTTTGAAGACCTAGTCCCTTAGCAACTTTCTAATATGCAATACAGTGTTGTTAACTGTAGCCACCATGTTATATTACATCCTTATAACTTCTTCATAGCAGACCAGCTATTTTTAAATATGTTTTATTGATTATGCTATTATAGTTATCCCATTACCCACCTTCATTCCCGTCCACCCAGCACACCCTCTCCCACCCACGTTTTCCCCCTTTAGTTCATGTCCACATGTCATAAGTTCTTTAGCTTCTACATTTCCCATACTATGCTTACCCTCCACCTATTTTCTACCTACCATCTATGCTACTTATTCTCTGTACCTTTCTCCCTCTCTCCTCCTCCCACTCCCCTGTTGCTAACCCTCCATGTGATCTCCATTTCTGTAGTTCTGTTTCTGTTCTAGTTGTTTGCTTAGTTTCTTTTTTGTTTTGCTTTAGGTGTGGTTATTAATAATTATAAGTTTGGTTTTGAAATGATCATTCTTATTGGGAAAAAAAACCCACTTGCAGAATTTTAGCTCTAAAAAACAAAGAGTACATAGTAGAGAAATAGAAAGATTGGGTATCACAAATAGATTACTTCTATTGATAAGATTTTTTTAAGGTGATCTCCTCTGGGTAATTGAATTGGTCTTCTGCTCACCCCCAGTTTGCCACTGCACCCTTTATAATCCATTGCACAACGTAATCCCTCATGGAGAGTTAGAGCATGTGTGTTATACTACAGCTGAGAGTGGTCTGATACAGTGGTATTCAAACTTCCTCGGCATTTGAGAGTTCCACACAAATAATTCAGAGGCATGTAGTTAGTATAAAAGATTCCAAGAAGGTGTCCAAGGAAGTATCCAATAAGGCAGAACTACCAGAACCCTGTCTTTACTTCAACAAGAGTTACTCCATCACTGTCTGTTTAAATGCCAGGGTTTTATATAAGATTTCATTTGAAAAGAAGGGTTTCTTGGTTGCAAAATGTCTGAGAAGTTAAATGGAAAGTGTTTTACCCAGTGAGCCATTGGTCTGAAGAAGTTGGAAAAATTACCACAGTAAAATCTGAACTCAGTAACTACATCCACCACATATGTATCTTTCTTTATCTTTTCTGCTTAATTAACCGAGTTCAAATACTAACTCCTGAAGAAACTTCTACAATCATTTCTAAATATGAAGGACTTTCTTTTTCTGATCACTGTTTATAGTGTTGTATTGGTCAGAATAGGCTGATGGTTGTAACAAACAGCCCAAAGTCTCACTGGCTTATCACAGTGTGGAGAATATTTCTCCTTAGGCAAGCCCAGCACCAGCAATCCTGCTCAGGTAGCTCAGCAGCTCCTGGACCTCCATGAGGAGGTGTGGCAGAATCCCTCCGCTGCAGGAGCCCCTACGCCACCTCACAGGCCTCAGTGGGCTTTCTGCAGTCAGTAGAGAAAGAAGTGACGAAGTGAGGACCTCACTGGGCATTTGAGTTACCAGGCTTGGAACCGACATACATGACGTCCTCCCTCATCATGTTACCCACAACTAGTCACAGTGTCCCATGTGGCTGCAAAGAAAGCTTGGAGAGGTAGAATTCCTTGGTGCCAAAACGAAAATGGAATTGTTTGTTGAACACATAGCATTATCTTTTCCATATCACTGGTTTATCCTTGTCTACATACTGCCTTGGGGTACAGATAGATACCTGAGTGTCTATCTTAAATCCTTACCTAAGTTGTAACCTCGTAAAGATAGAAGTTATACTTTATATACTACTATCTGAATTGCCTGAGTATATAAGGATAAGCTACTATAAAAACAAACTTGGTGGTCATTTCATGCCCTTAAAAATACAGTTTTTTCACTTGAAATAGTCCTTAGAAAGTGTTACAGTTCAGCAGCAGCTCTCCTCTCTAGGCTCCAATTCGGAGTCCGAGGCTAACTGCGTTTTTCATTCTCAGGTTTGCTTTGTGCACTTGAAGGCCAACCAACAGAAAGATGAGGCTATGGTGGAGCGTTTGTGCAAATTTTATGGATCACACACGTCCTCTTCACTCACATTCCCATAGCCAGAGCTCAATGACATGGCCACTGAGGGCCTTTGGGAAATTTCGTTTCCAGCTGGGAGGCTATAGTCCAACCCAGTCACAATGTAAGAAAGGGGATAGTGGATACTGGTGACAACAGTCAGTCTTCTCCACACAAGGAAAGGGGAAATTTTATTCCATTCTGACAGTTTTTCAAATTAGGCATTGCTGTTCCCAGTTTTGAAATTAGAAACTGATATTTGAAGGTGAAGTAATGTACTTCGACCTTAATACTGGGATTTGCACCTAGTTCTTGCTAGCTCTCAAAGTTACTTTTCTTCTTCCATACTATGCTGTGTCCTGCACATAGAGGAATCTCAGTAAATATATCAGTGATACCTTAAGCCTGTGTCATTTATTCTTTCGCTTACTTCTTTTTTAACCTCCCCCTTTCTGTGTCCTCTGCCATTATCACATGTAGTGATGTGCAAAGAGTGACGTGTGTTGGACATTCAACCCAATGATCTCAGACACTTGAAGCACATTACATTCTGTTATGGTAACAGCACGAGTCAGAATTTCAAACCAAATAGTTGCTTGTCTCAAGGCATTCCAATTTTATATGGCTACAGCCGATTTTTTTTCTCATTATAGTTGGCTGAAATGCTGAGCAAGTGTCTACTAAAAGTCCATTTCTGTGGACAAAATGTTTTCTTGATGGGAAGGACAGGAAACTCCTATCTTCTAGCCTGGGGAGTGTAAAATGAACCGTGGGGCCATGAGGGATACTCGGGAGGGGACGGCGAGGCAGCACAGTCTGTGCTTCATTTTGCTGTTCCCTCTGGTGATGGTTTCTTCTGCTCTCTTAGAGATTTCTGCTGCTTCTGGATTCCACTCTGCCACAAAGGTGCTATAGAAAATGCTATCACAAATTCTAACACTATACCATTTCGGGGGTCAGGATTCATTAAGCAATGTGGAGAGTAGTTTGCAAGCCCAGGGTTCTAATACCTTAAAAAAGAAGTTTTATAGATCAGAGAGGCAAAAGCATCTCACTCAGTCTCTGCCCAATCTCTGTTGCACGCATGCACCCTACCCTGCATACACACACAATTTCCAGGTCAGTATGCTTAAGAGTCCACTAAAGACTGCCGTGATTCAGGTACAGTTCTGTTATTGACTTGAATGTTTCTGACCAATTCACTCAGCCTTTTCAAGTCTGTGTCTTTATGTGTAAAATAAATACAATGTGTACTTATTTTGATAATGAAGTTTGGTGATATAAGTAAATTGCTTAATTACTACATTTTAACTGTATTGATTCATCTTAATTCAAAAGGTCCAAAATCTTCTTGAACCTACATCATTTTAGATTAGTGAAAAGCAAAGTGGTTGTGTTTTTATTTTAATGTCCACATACAAGAGAAGGGAAAAATGTCAACACAACTATTGATTTTGCTTTTTTGTGATTGTTTGTTTTTAAATTTTAATGTTAGGGTTACCATATGCTTGATTCAAGCCACATTTATCTAGATTTCATCAGAATGTAACTATAACAATTATCCATCTATTATTCTTGCAGTTAGCCAATCAGACACTATTGCATACATAACTGTCTGGTAATGCAGTGGTTTTGCTAAATTCCAAAATGTTGGAATAATATTGCCAGTGTTTTCAATCTGGCTGGAAGGAACAGGGCTCAGAGGCTTCCCGTGGAGAGGGGGCTTTTGTTGGAACCTGGATATCAGCATTAATTAGGCAGAATGTAGGAGAAAAACACTAACACCCCAAAATAACTTCATTTAGAAATGTCTCATATGTAAGTCTCTAAGTCTGTTGTAAATAATAGAGATTTATTCGTTCGAGATCAGGTTTCCCCTAATGCGATGTTGTGCGCTGTTGGAGAAGATTGGTAGGCTTTGCAATTCATAACAGTGTTCTTCCTTCTAGAGGCCTGAAGGGTGTTGACAATAGAAAGTTTTTTAGAGTGACTAATGCTCTCTATGAATAAACTAGATCCTTAAGTTGTCCTCTGAAGGCCTGAAATCTTAACCATAACCTCTTTTAGGAATACTAATGTGAGTTTTTCTTAAGACCCACATGGAAACCTTAAAAATGGATCTGAGATCCAGATTCAACTCAAATACATTATCCACCTTCTATTTGCTGATTCCTTTGCTGGAACTCTCACATCCCTCATGTCAATGAGTCATCACTGATTACCCCTTTTAATCAGACAGTTCTATTGATGGATCATTTACTTTGCAAACTGAGATGTACTACCCTTCTCCTTCAGTTGTTACTCCTATAAAAAATCACAAATTATTTTTTGCTGACCCAGACCTCATTGGGGAAAGATCAATTCATCCATGTTTGGAAACCATTTCAATCAGCAAAATCATTTTATCGAAGTCAGGGCTTGTCACGCTGAGATTCCTTAGGTAAGACTTTCATGGGAGGTGATACTTCAAGACCAGAAGCATTTGTGAAACACAGTGCGAATGAGCAATGAAGGAGCCTAGACACTAGGCTTATTTTTTCCTTTTTACATAATTTGAAGTATCCCTTTAGCTGAGTGGAAGGAAGAAACATGAAAGAGAGCCTAGGATCTAACCTCTCGTTATTGCAGCAGCGAGGAGAGCATGGAGCATTTACCACTCTACCGGTTTAGCAGAGACACTGGAAACATGTCTGTCAGTTGGAGAATCCTTTCCTGCCTTGGCTTGTTTGGAGCTAGGACGAGAACTGATAGTCTTAACCCTGTTTAATTTATGTAGCTTAAGAAACAAAGGTTGTCAGGGCCCACATGATGAAGAAAGAGGGGGAAAAAGCAAGCGAGACAAGGGACATGTCCAAACCTTCTCCAGCAGCATTGTCACCCTGCTCATCAGGTAGGAAGAAAAACAGATTAAAGCAAGTTCTTTGTTTCCAAATTCCAGGCTTGCAAAGGATGTATTATGATACTCGTTTCAAAATATGGTTACATCTTGAAAGCATTTTTGCTAGAAAGGCATATTATCTTTAACAATGGAGCAAGGAAAAAAGGTTGGTGCGCTACAGTAGACTCTTAAAATACCTTAGCAGATCTAACTTATATATATATCTTTTTACATTAGCATTCAGAAATCGTTGGCAGGAACAATAGGAATGGTTCAAAGTTCAATTCATAATCATAAGCAGACTTCTCCCCCTCTTCTCTCCTCACCCCACTGCCTTAGTTTTGGTGAGTGTATTTGGAGGGGGTGGGGAGAAGAGAAAGGGGTCAAATTTAAACAACTCCCCCCACCTCTTCCTCAGGATGAGCTCTAATTTCATAATAGGATAGTTTTATTCAGAGTTAACTACTTTGGTTTGGGTTCAGAATGATAATGGTAGAAAATGTAACATTTTAAAAGCTCAGACTGTGAAAGAAAGGAATCGTGCAGCTTAGTAAAAGCATATGTTGCTAGTGGGACCTCACAACCACATTCAAATCACGCTCTTGCCAAATCACGTTATGTTTCTAAAGCTCCTTATTTAAATTTCCCAAGCGGGGTTCATGTGGCATGTTCTGTGTTTTTGCTATACAGTATTGAAGGAGGTCCTTAGAAATCATTCCCCTTAAGAACCACTTTTTTCTCCTCTAAATAAAAGTCCTAATTAAGCCTAGTTTACAGTTATGGAATACAGGACTCCACGCCGCCACCGACAACAACAGAAGGGGGGAAAAAAACCCAAACTGCTCTTGGCACTGTTTTGGGGTCTGATAAATGGGCCGCGGGGCGCTGGAGCCTCAGCGCCTGCAGTGAGTGCCTGCCAACATTTACTGCGGTTCCTCCGAGTTAGCTCGAGTTAGCTCCGAGCGTGGTCAGCGTTCACAGGACCCCAAAACGCCCGCTAATCGAGTCCTGGGCTCAGAAAAAGACTGCGTTAAAATCACCGCAGGCCAGTGTATTTTTTACTTCAAAAGATTAAAAATAAAATCCCTGCCTTGGAGATTCTGTTCCCCACTCTTGGAATGCATTTCAATGCTTTAAAAAACCTGGATCAGGAATTCACCCGAAGTTGAATGTCACCAGCTATGCATAATGTTTGCTCTCACATTCGAAGACTGTTTCTCTGTAGCCTTCTGTTCTGTTTAGAAAGCCTGCTTCTTTCTGCTTCTTTTTAGGCCCTGTTTAATCATTGTTTATGATTTTGATAGTTCCCTCCTGGCACCTCTGAGTTTCTTACGACTTATTATCACATCTATCCCTACGATGAGTAAAATGATCATCGTCCCTACCACCTCCCATTCTTTGGTTGTTTGCTTCTATTAAGCTTTAGCTATTATGACATAGATTTCTTTCGGAGTCACTTTCCAAAACATAGTACAACGAGAAAGGGGAGGGAGGAAGGGAGGGAGGGAGAGAGAGAGAGAGAGAGAGAGAAAGAGAGAGAGACTCTCACTCTGTTAAGGTCACTTTCCCTAATGGGTGCTGCTGAACACTTAAGCTCTCCAGTTTTGACTGCCAATTGCCATATGGTTCTGGCCCAATCTAAATATCTATCTTCTGAAATAATGGCATTGAAAATCACCATTTTATTCAGACACGAAAAGGATGTGTTGAGAGTAACAGAATTGTGGATGATACAAAATATGGCTTACTGAAACATAATTCTACGTGGTGATTGTAAATTCTATTCTGGGAGGTCCAGACATTTATTGCTAATATCTGTCTCCCTCCCCCTTTCTTTCATCTATTGCCCCAGAACTAGGAATATTTTTTAAAACATAACCAGGGAAGAGGATAACTTTATTGATTCTTTCTTTCTTCTCTTCTTCGTTTAGGATCTGCTGTCTTTTTGTGCTTTATGTGGTTCATGTTCTCTGCTTATACCCGTTGGGCTTTAATGTTTTGTTCAAATTTCACTTAAAATAGATACTTTTTCTCTGACAAGCAGGATAATGTGATTGTAAGCACAGACTGTCTAGGTCTAAATTTTGACTCTATGGTTTTGGTCAATTTAGTTAATTTTTCTGCAAAATGGAGATAGAAATCATCCCTGACACCTAGAGTTATTAAGAGGACTCTATGAGTTAGTATATTTCAAACACTTAGAACTGTGTGTGGCCATAGAATTCTATTTTGATATTGGCTATTACTCAACTATATCACTTTGCAAAATGTCTGGCTTCTTTTTCTGTCTGTAAAGCCTAAAGTTATTTGTCTCTCTCTAATTCAAGTACTTCGTGTTCTCTCTTTTTTTTTTTTTTGTTCTGGCGAAAGGAGAATGCTGTCTCATGTTATAGTGATGAAAGGGTATGTGTACTGGATTTTTTGGGGAGGGGTTGCAATGTGCAGATTTGAGTTCAAGGTGGGCTTCTCTCTAATAAGAAAAGATGTTGAGGCTTAGTTTCTTCTTGTGAATTACTAGTAAATATTTTTTCCATAAGTTGTAGATATACCCTTTTCCTCTGAGGTGGGCTATACATGAAAAACAATTTGTATATGTGCAAATATAGTTATTTCAAAAGTTTGGTTTCTCAGCCTTTGTCATATAATCGTTTATTCTTCTGTCTTGGTCATTTTAATATTCAAATATGATTTCTGTATCATTTTTAGCATAACAGGAAATGTGAAGAGAGTGTTCTGTCATTTAAGTTACTATTGCAAAAAATTGAAAATGTGTTAGGCTGAGAACCAGTCCCTACAGAACTTTGTGTGACAGTTAGCCTGTCTCTTAGGGATACTATACATTCCAAGCAGTGTATAGTGTATATAAGCTACGTAAATGTTCTTAACTTATTGGTAAAGTGTCAAGCATCTCAACACTGATGTTACCACAGACAAGATAACCAATAATCTTTGATTTTGCTATGCCTGCAAAACTTGTCTGAATGTAATCAGAAGAGAAAAGATTCATCCAAAGAGAATAAGTTAATAAGAAAATATGAATGAATTTTCTTCAAAAATAACATCTTATCTAATGTCCTATGATCTTTTAGGTGCTTATAAATTCATTTTTCTGTATTATATTTTAATAGGGAGACATTACATGCTAATGGCTAAGAGAGTAGGCTCTGGAATCAGACTGCCTGGGTATGCATGCTGGCTCTTCTGTTTATCAGCCTTGAATGTTAGTGCAGATTACTTAACCTCTCTAATCCTCAGTTTCTCATCTGTAAAATGGGAGTGTTAACAGTACCTACTCCATAGGGTTGCTGTGTGGATGAAGTGAAATATTGTATGTCGTTGTGCTATAGTACTACATAGATGCATTGAAGACGTAATAGCTATTGTTAAATACAAACAACATTGCCCGTCATCTTTGAACACGTAATTTATCCTTCAGTCTTCAAAGTACAGAAACATTGCCATCTGACTTCTCTTCCTCAAGCCTGTTTTTGTTATTACCAGGTATGAGAAGGTAAACAAAATTCTGGTTTATTGCCTTTTCAGTGTCACCAGTTGAGAAATTGCTTTTTTAAATCTACCTTTAAATATCTCTCTTCTTGCACATGTGCTTCAAAAATCCTGAAATCTTCCTGAGAGCAGCGTGTATGCTCATAGACAGCATTCAGCTCCCTGTCTCTTCCTCCCGTTATGTAGCATTTCAGATAACATGAGACAAAAGAACTTGGCAAAGTCATAGTCCAAGTACAGAACATGACGTATTAGGATGGTCGACATATACTTATCATCCAAACAAACACACTTTAGAGGGTGAAACCAGCACTATTCATAATGAGGTTGTGGCAGCAAGTGCGTCCTGGGACCGTTTGGGAAAATCAGCACAAATGGTCACTCCATACTTTTGTCTTTCTGTTACCTTCTTCTATGTTGCAAAGCTCCCCGAAATATAGTGCCAAAATCAATAATTAGTTTATTATACTTACAGTTTTGTGGGTTGGTAATTTGGAAGTAGCATAGATGGTCAGCTCTCATTGCTCCATGATGACTGGCACTGTGGCCGGGGTGGATGGAATGGCTGGAGATGCTAGGAAAAATGACTGGGACCTCATTCCAGGGGCCTTGGTTCTGATTATCACCTGGGTTCCTCAGTTATTCTCTGTGGCACTTGCTATGGCTGGAATGGTGTAATTGTGAAGAATTGAACAAGAAGAGAACTAAAAAAAATCACAAAGATGCAGGTGTCCCAGCAAAATGAAGACCAGGCCTACATACTGTAGGAAATACCTAACACAGAGCCTCCCAAAGTGTACAGCACATGTCCCCAGTGATTTTTAAGTGGACTTGACATTGAACAATACTATTTTATCAAATCACGTATTTGGAAAATGAAATTTTCCCCTTCAGTCCTTTCGATGATTTCTGAGAAAGGGGAGAATCTCGTTTAGCCATTGGTATGTCCTCGGCAGCAGTGTAACCCTGAAGTGACTTCCGTCTTTAGCAAACAGCAGACCTCAAGACTGAAGCCTTTAATGGGCAGCACTGTTTATCAAGAACTGAATAACATGGTTGTCTTTTAATCATAATATTTTTCTATTATTACCTTCTAATTATGACAAGTTACATGTTTTTAAAAAATGTGTGGTTGTGATATAAGGTTTTCTTTTAAAATAAATGTATAGACTAATGATGGTTGCAAAACATAGTGACTATAGTAAAAACCACTGAAATGTCTTTTTTTTTTAAAGATTTTATTTATTTATTTTTAGAGAGGGAAGGGAGGGGGGGAGAGAGAGAGAGAGAGAGAGAAAGAGAGAAAGAAACATCAGTGTGCGGTTGCTGGGGGACATGGCCTGCAACCTAGGCATGTGCCCTGACTGGGAATCGAACCTGCGATGCCTGGTTCGCAGCCCGCGCTCAATCCACTGAGCTACACCAGCCAGGGCTGAATTGTCTTTTAAAAAGGGCAGGGGGAAGCATCTGTGTGGTGTTTTGGTGGGTGCTGGCTCTGGGTGGGTTTGGATGCAATTGAGCTGAAGTTGCTTGACCCCTCTACACAGAGATCAAAAGTAGCCAGAGAACAGAGTCAGTCAACTCTGAAACAGCTGGAAAATGGGAAGTCGAGGATGTACCCAGAGCAGATCATGAACCCCAGCCTCACTCCTGGGCCAACAAGATGCGTGAAAAGAGTCACAGCCAGTGCTGTCCTCCCTGTTCTGAGTCTCTGAAGGCACTAATGTGGGCTGCAGTGGATAAATCAGTGTTTGAATGGGATAGGAAAATAAGTTTTGAACTGGATAATAACTAATAACTGAAAATGGAAATTTACAACTTTAATAATCAGAAGTGCCTTAGAGATTTTGAAATCTGTCCAAGATGTGATTCAGTCATCTGTCCCTCTGTCCCAAGATTTGACACAGCACAATGGGCATTATTTGTGAAAAATAAAAAAGCAGTACATCCTTACTCCATTAAGATGAGACAATTAATCACTTAGCTATCACCTAAAAAATAAACACAAGCAAATATATATCAGTAAAAAAAACAAGGCTTAATGTGCAAAAATTTAAATAATACTAAGTCTGTACTACAAAATGGAAAAATTATACTGGTAGTGCAAGGATGATTAAAATTTGGGAAATATGATGTCTAAAATGGCTACCACTAACTTTTTCTTGCCTAAAGCATTCATAGTTCTATTGAAAGCTGGATAAATTATCTGAGAGTGAGGGATAGGAGATGTTTACCTTTAAGCCATTGCTAGTTATTATTACTAATAATTCAGCAATTAGATTATCAGAGAATTGGTTGTTGTTGAGTTCTCTTGTGAACTTAAGAGATGTCTGGAGCTCAAGGATCCACCTGACAAGTAGTGAGTTACTGTGTGCCAGGGAGGGCACCCAACATTGATAAGTGAGATGGATTCCAGAAGAAAAAGTGCCCTTAGCAAAACAATTCCGTGGCTGTGGTCCCTGACTGTTCTTGTCCAGACTGTGTCACTTCTGTCCTCCCTTCCCCTTCTTTATTGTCCCTCCCAGCCCCAGGAAGTCCTGTTTAATATTTAAGCCCTGACTTACAGCTGGCTGCTGCGAAGGAATGATCTCCCCCACTGACCACTGACAGTTTGTGTGCACTCGGAGACTGGTTTTGGGGAGTTAGAAATCAACATTCATAACAAAAATGAAAAGTAGAATTTTAATTTTAGGAACCAACTGCATGCATAGGTGTGCTGTGCAACTATTTCTCATCCCCCACCCAAAACGTGTTTCAGGAAAAAGGGGCTACATTTTCCTCTAGACCAGAGACTTTCAACTGATGTGCCACAAGAATTTTTTAAAACATGTAATACATGGTACTGGCCTGTGTGTCTCAGCTGGTTGGAGCATAACCCATTGACCAAAAGGTTACAGGTTTGATTCCCAGCTGGAACACATACCCAGGTTGCAAGTTTGATCCCTGTTCAGGGAGTATATAAGAAGGCAATGGATGGATTCTTCTCGCTCACATAGATCTCTTTCTCTCTCCTTTCCCCTCTCTGTAAAATCAATGAAAAGGTGTCCTCAGGTGAGGATAAAAAACAAAACATGCAATACCTGATTATATAGTCAGGGGCACTGACCTCTTTTCCCTTAGATGGTCAAATTAAAAAAATACCAACAGCCAATACAGTATAAATGGACAGCTATCTAGTATAAATGAATCAAAATTATATCTATTTTTAGTCAGATCAGTAAAAAATATTTTTGGAGTGCCTCAGAATTTTAGCAATTAGTTTTTATGTGTGTCATGAGATGAAAAGGTTGAAAATCACTGCTCTAGACAGAGCTGAGTTCAACTACTATCTCCACAATGTACTAGGAGGTTGACCCTAAGTATTCTCATCTGTCACCCAAGGATTAACAGTTTTTATTATTTGGTTATTATACTGTTACAATGAGACAGCCCACACAGGACACACTGCCCAGTGCCTGCAGCGTGGTTCAAGCTCAAGGAACATTAGTGACCTTCTCTGTTCCCGCTCACCCTTATAAAAACCATTATAATCAGAAAAGAAATGCAGGATATATATATATGTGTGTGTGTGTGTGTGTGTGTAGTTGTATATAGTTTTATGTATATAAAACATCACTACTGTAACTATAATAAATATATATGATAGATATAATAAATGTGGGAGGTATGCATGTATTTCCCATGTTTATTTTTATTTTTTATATTGAACTCTGTTTTTTGACATATATCTGTATATATTTGTTTGGGTTTTAGCTTATAGTTTAGTGGCTCATTGAATTGTCTCAGCGTGGTGGGGTAAAAACATGCTGCAGTTCTATTTTTCACAAATCCCTCCTCCTTGTGCTATGTCAAATCTTCCAAGCCTGTGGACATATTACTGAATCATATCTTGAACAGGTTTCAAAATCTCACCTGTGTGTGTGTCCCCAAATGTAAACATCAAATATTCAATGTAAATTCTAAATACTGAGAGTAGTGAGAAAACAATCTTTTAAAATTCCTGTCGAATTAGAAACAAAAAGTTAGTCCGCTCCAGAAATTCAGAAGTAGGACCAAGCCAAATGATCAAGTGCAGAAGACCACAACAACCATAAAAATACAGGATATTTTCCAGAGGAGTCTAAATCATCCTTCCCTTGACATACACCTTTTGAAGACGACTTTGCCTGTAAGGTTATATGTGCTTAGTAATTTGAGAAGATCGCATCTCCCCAAAATTTTGTCAAAAGCTCTTAGTCTTTTTCCTTTTTAAACCTGTCCTGCAAATGTCCTCTTTTTCTTCCTCTGACTTCCTCCCAAATCCTCAGTGGCCCAGCAGCTGCAAGCCCTTCCTCCCTCTCCCTTGTTCAGGGTGGAACTATGTTGCATTGAAGACCTCCCCAGCTCCCAGCAACCAGCTCTGTCCAAGAACTTAGGTGGTGGACTTGAAGTAGCAGAAAGTAGTCAATAATTAGGAAAACAGATTTTCAGCCAAACTGAGTAACTGGAGCTTGGAATTTCATATCTGTGATATTGGTTTCGCTAATTAATTAGCACAAAAAATAATGGTCTGTGGGGGAACATAGCTTTATAAACTTTTGGCTGGGACTATTACAAATGAACAATATGCACAGGAAAATGTTAATAGTTGAGGAGAAAGGTATTTTAACAAAGTTTTATAGTATGTGGTTTAGGGTCCTCAGGGCAAACATATGCATTACACATCTAACCCCACACTGAGAAAATAATCCCTAATGTTGGTTCCTCTGCTAGTCCTATTAAAAATTCCCCAAATCGTAAAGTCTGCCAATTTCAAACTAAGAATAAATGGCTCGTGGTTCCTTCTGAAATGGCATCCAAGATTCATGTTCTCAGTGCTGCACATGAAATTGCTGGGGGAGGAATGTCTCTAGTTTCTGGGTGCCAGAAAAGGCCAGTGCATTCATCCAACCCCATTTATTACAGGCAGGGCACCCAAAGGCCACTTTCTGTGGGAGATGTTTAGAGTGGGAATTTCACACTAAAGGAGGTCAGCCCCTCTGTTTGCTTTTTGTGTAATGTAATCAGAGTGTGGGGTTGGAACCCATGATGGGGAACTTTGAAAAGCTCTGCATATTGTAGGATGTCACCTCTCACAGAATTTAACATTGACATACGGTAAGAGTGAAGGCCTCAGCCAGTCCACAACACTGACCACTTCTGTAGACGATTCTCATACAGCATTAGTGGTGCTGGTGTTCAAGTGAATGAATGGTCTCCTCTAACCTTAAATATTTAAATTGTTAAATAGTTAAATTACTAGGAGAAGCATTATTATTTAAGGAGGTGTGAGGTAGAGGGATCAGAGCTGGCATGAAATAACATTAGAATTGGTTCAAATTAGGTTTTCTTGGTTGATAGAAAAACAAATAGTTTGATTTTGAAGTCAGAAAACTTTAGCTTTCCTGGGCCTCAATATTCCAATCTGAAGAATGGAATGATCCCTGCCCAGACAATATGGAAGTTATGATCAAGTGGGATAGTTATAAAATACGATGCAAACATAAGCTATTATTACTTGCAGGTTTGGATATGTTAATGCTTAATAGTGGTTGGATCCCATTAGCTCTTGTTGGGATCCTGTATATTAGCTCCCACTCAAGTTCCTATGTGACCTCTGGTTCTGGGTTTGTATCAATTATGTACATTATCTGGAATTCACATCTGCCTTGTGCTGAACTGGGTTTTAATAATTATACACAAGTGAACTAGCTTTTATTAATTATGTGTGTACCGGGCATGGTGAAACCAAGAGGACAAGCTGAGTCTAGTGCTCACTTCCTAAGAATTCTTTACCCCTTCACACGAGCTTATGGCCCAAAGGCTGACGACTCATCTCTTGGCACTCTGATGTCTTCTAAATTAATTAATCCTCCATTCATGGGGGCCTTGGACTTTAAGGCGTCTTTAGGCAGTCTCTGTTACTCCTCCAGGCTCCTGGGGAATTTCTGTATGTGACTTCTAGGTTGTATGTACACATCCTCCTAAGGCCTCTATTCTCAGGGCAAGAACATTTACACATGTTCCTGAAGCTCCTTAGCCTTGGAGTTTGACCTACAAAGAGAACTGCATGTTTTGTCTCTGGTTGCCACCAGGCCCGGTGCAGTGATAACCTGAGTATGTGTATAAAGAAATGATTGTCCCGCATTTCTGAGAATAAACAATTATTCACACATCAACATTCTAGGCAATTCCTTAACAATGCTTATTGAGAGGCCATGGCTTTATAAATACTACCTGGTATTTTCAATGAATCTAAACTAATCATTGAAAGTGTCATATCATGATGACACTATTCTAATTCAAACTCCCCACAATATGACAGTGTCCCTCTTTATTACTAAGCTCAGCCTATTTTTCACCTTTGCCCCCTTTTATGTGTGTCAAAGGAACATATAATTCAGTTGTGTATCATATGATGACAGCTTTAACTTCAGATCCTTGGAATTTTGCCTAGTGAGTAAATGAGGGGTTAACATTAGGTTACATGCACACTCAACTCTTTCTATAATGAGAAGAAAGACAGGACAGATCTGTTCCAGAAAAGTACTTCTTTGTCCCAACAAATTCTCTGGTAGAGTATTGTTCTGTGTAACTAAGTATCTGATTCTCAACAATTAAATCTGCTGTCACATTTTATTTATAATACAAGTTCAAGATCAGACTACTAACTACAATGTCTTAATTTTTCCACAGTTGCAAGGCTGAGGTAATAAAATGGGTATTCTGCAATTGTATTAATGTTAGTCCCCCTTAACAAATATGAAATTGGAGTGTGTTTGCTGCAAGGCTGTGACTCCAAGTGATTGTGATAAAAATAAAGGAGGCAGAGACATTCTTGGGGAGCAGCATACTAGAACTGTGTAAAAACAACTGGGGATCTTTGTGTGTACAGTGAAGGAATAAAGCAAGCAGAAAACAGGGATAGTCAAGGTAAAATTGTGTGTCGTATTGGAGCTCCTTACCCTGATCTATTCCACATATTACAGGGTTTTTTGTGAAAGATAATAGCGTAGGGGATAAGAGAGTAATACCACTTATTGTTGCACCACGTGGAAGGGCTAGAAGATGTGATAGCATGTGTTTCGGTGGAGTGAAGGAAGGAAGATTGCTGTGCTAGAGTACAGAATATATGTTTCATTTATGTTGGGAGGAGACTTATGGGAAAAAATAGAAAATAGTGGTATCGAATGAGGCTAACAAGAGTAAATAAAATGTAGTTGTTTCACATGAAGCCCTTTATTCTTGGCTGTGACAAATGGAATATAAGGCAAAGGAGACTGGTGCAGTTTCATGGGTACATCCAACAACGATATGATGCAATAGAGCTTTGACATAGCTGCAATCCTCCCCTCTGTTCCAAATTGCAAATGAGCTAGTCTTGAGGGAATACTCTTGTGAGAAACAGATAAAAAGGTTTAGTCACTATCACCTGAGTAGGGTTAAGGGCACAACAATATATTCTTGCAGTAGTTTGCCAACTTGGCCTTGTAGTCATCTGGGAAACTTCTAAAAATGCAGATTATGGGTTTCACAGTGAGATTCCTGATTTGATGGATCTCATATGAGGCCCATGATTTTGTTAAACTCTTTAGGTAAGTACGATAATGGATGATTTTGGGGAAACCACTTTTCTAATTAAGATAAAATGTCTTAAATTTGGATTTAGGACACCTCGTGTCTGCAGTCAGATCTACCCCATTAGAATCAGTTGAGTTTTCCCTGGTAATAATAAAATGTGTTCTTCTTTTCTTCATAGGGCATTTCATAAAGCTCTGCATAATCACAGATGTAAAAAAGTAGTCATGTGAAAACGTAACTTCTTTTTTAACTCCTTATGCACCTATAGAATTAAAAGAGATTATTTTTAAAATTTTTGGGTAAAGGTATTTCTAACTCTTTCTTCTCTTACAAATCTCCCAGCACAACAAAAACAAAATAAGGAAAAGAAAAATAGTCTATCTTTGAGAAAACCAGATAGTTGATACCTGCAATCTACAACAGAGTGTTTTTTAAAAAATCTGAAAAAATGGTATAAAGCTCTTGGGAATTAAAAAATACAGTAGCTTAAATGGCAGAAAAAAACCCTCACTAAAGTATCTAGATAATAATGTTATCCAGAAATAAAGTAAGTAGGTGGACAAAAATAAAGAATAGTAAGGAAGAGGATAAACCTAATAAAATTTATTTAAAAAGGGCAAAAAATGTGAAAGAGAAATTACTGAAGAAGGAAAACAAAACCGGAGGGTGAACATCACATTTCAAAGGGCCACTGAGTACCCATCTTAAAACATAGTTGAAAACAAGTATCTAAAACTTTCCAATGAATAGAAAATAAAAATAGATTCACACAAAATTAATTGGGTATCATAACGCTATGACTTCTTAACAGCTTTGTTGGAAGGTAGAAGACAATGTGCCTTCAAGCGCTGAAGTGATCTTTAATCCACACTTTCCTGCTCAGAAAGACTAAATGTCAAAGGTGATGGTAGAATAAAGATGGTTTCAGACTTGCAAAGTCTCAAACATTTTCACTGCAGTATGTGTTTTCTCAGTAAGTTACTGGAGAATGTTTTCTAATAAAACAAGAGTAAATCAAGAAAGAAATAGCAGAACTAAGATTCAATACAGGTAGCAGAAAAGAAAGTGTGCAAAGGGAAGTTCTAAGATAACAAGTGAAATGCCTAAGGAGCAATATATGTTGATTGGATCAGGTGGATGGACAATCCAGAGAAGATTATCTACATTAAAAAAAGGAAACACTTGATCCTGTGAAAAATTAAAAGACATTTTTAAGTATTTTGAAAGCGAGAGGAGATTTAATGAGAGAGTTTAAAAACAAATAGATTAAAAAAAAGAAAACAAAGACATTGTTAAACCCAAGAGAAACAAAGAACTGTGCAAGAAAAGATCTGTAACCATAGTCTACAATTGGAGCACTCAACAATATTCATATATACTGTAATACAGTCATATGGAGGAGGGGGAGGGAGAATATAAAAGAGCTAAAATTGTCATTTATTAAAATAGGACTAATAATAAAGTCTAAATTAAATGAATACATTAGGTTCTAGAAAAATGAAGACAATTTTTTAAAGAAATAATTTTACAAATTTGAAAGGGGGTTGCCTCTGGGGAGAAGAAAATGAAAAAAGCAAAGGGGACTGAGTGTTTTTAACAAGCCTATTAACACAATTTGACTTTTAAAATTATGCCTATATATTCTTTTCATAAAATTACATTTAAATTAAAAATCAAATATCAATTAAGGCTGAAAGAGGTTTTAAAAACCTCAGGCAATTTAATTTCCAACCTGACAGTCAGCTCCGGCCAGGTTAGATGTCATCTCAGAGGTTCCATTTTGCTCTGCTTTACCCTTTTGTAAGACCCTTCCGAGGTGTGACAGCCCCAGGCTTACTCCCTAAGGAAATTTGTTTGCGAAGCTGGTTTGCTCCATAACACAGGTCATAAATAATACGGTTTTTGGAAGCAGCACTACCTTGAAATGCAGACTTCTGAGATTCAGTTCAGAGATTTGGATTCAAGGGGTTAGGGATGGAGCCCTGGCTGATGTGGCTCAGTGGATTGAGTGCCAGCCTCTGAACCAAAGGGTCACCGGTTCAATTCCCAGTCAGGGAACATGCCTGGGTTATGGGCCAGGTCTCCAGTTGGGGGAACTCGAGAAGCAACCACACATTGATGTTTCTCTCCCTCTCATTCTCTCTCTTTTTTTCCTTTTCTCTAAAAATAAATAAATAAAATCTTTGGGGGAAAAAAAAGAGGCCAGGGATATGCTGATCAATTGATCTTAATGAGTGTGTAAGGTGAATTTGATACAGGTAATTAAGGGGGTCACTTGATAAAAACCTGCATAAAGGTATTGGAATTGAAAATGTACATACAAAAATATGTATTCATTCATTCATTCATTCATTCATCCCTCCCATATTTATCTGAGCTCATTTTAGTTTTAGGCAATGTTTTAGGAGTTGTTGAGGAGATGATAACATACTCTCAAGAAATTCATAATTTGGTTATCTGCTATAGAAATAACTAGGTAAGTTCAGTCTCATATGACTGGATTATAACACAGAATCCCAGAGGTCACTGTGGAAGAAATATGGGAAAGGAGAGAGCCTTCCACCTAATAAACCATGTCAGCTTAAGGTTAACTTTAAAATTAGTCCCAGGGTTTTTCATCATGAGGTACTGAATTGGGAATCACACATGCCTGGTGTGAGCCCTAAATCTTCTCCTTAGCAAGATGCAAAACCAGAAGGGTATCTGCTACCTGGGTACAGTAACACCTAGTCCTGCATGTTTAAATTATTTGAAGTTTACAAAATGTTGAATACAGTGCCAGGTGCATAATAGGTTCTCAACAAAGGTCCATTCCCTTGTATTTTTTCCCTATGTATTCCACTTGGTGCAGATGATTCTGTTGTCAGCTGAACTGGAAGTACTCCAAAGTGGTCAAAGGCACAGGTCATGTATAAATCCCCAGTCCCAACTTTTATTTTGGGTACATGCATTTGTTAGATTGGCAGGTTATTTGACCTTGCTGAAGTGCAGATTATTCATTTTTAATATGGGCATCATTATGTCACTCTGAGATAATGTATTTATTTTGTTTTTTTTTAAACTATTTTTGCTTTTACAATTGTGCCAATTTTCCCCTTTTGCCCCACTAACCCCAGCCCCAACTTTCCACAGTCAATCCCCACACTGTTGTCCATTTCCATGGGTGATACATATACATTCTTTGTCTAATTCTTTCACCACCTTTCAACCAGTCCCAACCTCCCCTCTACTCTCTTACAGCTATCAGTCTGTTCCTTGTTTCCTTGCCTAGGGTTCTACTTTGCTTGTTAGTTTATTTTATTCTTTAGATACCAGTTATAAGTGAGATCATATGATATTTGTCTTTCATTGACTTATTTCACTAAGCTTATTTCACTTAGCATAATAATCTCCAGTTCCATCCATGCTGTTGCAAGAGGTAGGAATTTCTTATTTTTTACAGCTGCATAGTATTGCATCAGGTAAATGTTCCAGAGCTTTTTCATCTACTCATCTACTGGTGGGCACTTTGTCTGTTTCCAAATTTTGGCTATTGTAAATAACACTGCTTTTGGTATCCTTTGGATATATTTCCAGAAGTGGAATCACTGGGTCAAAAGGCAGTTCAATTTTTAATTTTGTGAGGAAACTCCATACTGTTTTCCAGAGTGGCTGCACCAGTCTGCATTCCCACCAATAGTGTACTAGGGTTCCCTTTTCTCCACAACCTCACCAGCACTCATTATATATTGATTAATGATGGCCATTTTGGCAGGTGTAAAGGGGTATCTCATTGCAGTTTTAATTTGCATCTCTCTTATTGCTAGTGTTGTTGAGCATCCTTTCATATGTCTATGGGCCCTCTGTATGTTCTCTTTGGAAGTGTCTATTCATGTCCTTTGCATATTTTTTAATTGGATTTTCTGTTCTCCTTGTGTTGAGTCATATAAGTTCTTTATATATTTCAGAGACACATAGATATATAGATCAATGGAACAGAATAGAGAGCCTGGAAATAAACCCATGCCTTCAAGGTCAATTAATATTTGACAAAGGAGGCAAGAACATAAAATAAAGACAGTCTCTTCAATAAATGGTGTTGGGAGAACTGGACTGGTACATACAAAAAGATAAAACTAGACAACCAACTTATGTCTTACACTAGAATAAACTCAAAATGGATAACAGACTTAAATGTAGGTCATGATACCATAAAAATTCTGGAGGAAACATAAGTAGTAAGATTTCATATATCTTGCACAGCAATATTATTTGTCAATATATCTCCTAGGGCAAGGGAAACCAAGGAAAAGTAAACAAAGGACACTACATCAAATTAAAAAGCTTCTGCATGGCTAAAGAAACCATCAGTGAAATGAAAAGGGAACCTATTATATGGGAGAACATATTTGCCAATGATATATTGGAGGTAATGTATTTAGCATACCTAACACCATACACTTAAGAAATGTTGAGACTAACTATTAAATATATTCCTTCACTGAGTGGCATAAATTATGTGTGTATGTGTGTGGAAAAACACAAACTCACAAACACAAATGTTACATTAGTACATCTCTGAGACTCCTGCAGACTCTCAGACTCCTGGAGAGGGAGACTCAGGTCATGGTGAAAAGCAAAATTCAGGGTTCAGAATTCAAGCTCAAGATATGGTATTAAAAATAAGGTTATTCCTCAGTCCTCTGCAATGAGTGGCCTCTCCCTTTTTCCTTCATAGAGGCAGTCATTCATTCTGCATGTCCAGAACTGGACTCTGATGCCTTCAACTTTATTATTAGGCTAAATGCTGTTAAGACTGTGACTGAAAGACAGAATTTTAGTCCAAAAAAGATTACAGCCCAATCCTTTCATATTTAAGTGGGAAGTTAAATGTTCTGACTACATTCCAGGATTGGATAAAAGCTGTTGAAATAGGAAATGACATGGAACTATGTAGTTAGCAGCCAAAAAAAAGGAAAACCAGACTCCATAACTATATGGGAGAGGGGAAGTGGGTGTGGTGGTTGGCCCCACACTCTCTTCCCGCCCCAGCCTCCTCCAGGGTTAGGCTGAAGGTCCTAAGTATGTTCTGTGAAGAAGGGAGAAGAGGATGCACAAGGAGCCTACCTGGGTTGTCCAGGGGTCCTGAGCTGGTGTGTTGGGAAGATACAGACCAAACCTCAGCTGGGGAGCAGAAGGACTGTCCCCCCCTTCTCCTGCACAGAGACACATACTCCTAACACAGACCAGTTTTGGCTGAGGCTGCCTGCTGCTTGGGAAATGCTTTTGGCTCTGGAAACCTTGAAGGGGGCCAGGGTGGGCCTCAGATGAGAGGGGAAGGGTTCTGGCTGCTTCAGGCTGGCTCCAGCCTCAGCAAGGAGGCCAGCAAAGGAAACTTTGCAGTTTCCTTCCAGGTCAATTGAGTCCAAAGTTATGTACTGTATACCACAGGAGTTTGTTCAGTCTTACCACAAAAGGAAAAGGAGCAGAAATTCAAAGCCAAAACCATGTTCAGGAAAAAAATTGGATACATATAGATTGTACAAAGAAGAGACTTGAAAACCTAGTGGAAAGAGTTTGTATTTTATAGTCAGATAACTCCTGGCTCAGCCATATACTGAGAGGCCTGAGAAAGACACCTGCCTTACCCGACCTTCACTGAGCTTCCTTCTCTGAAAAAAGGTAGCTAATGAGTCATTTCTCACATGTTATTGTGAATGGAATACTCATTGCAAGTCCAGTACCGATGAGCCTAGCATGTACATAAGTGTTGGCTTGGATGAGACTTTGCATTAAAGTTGATAGTATAATAGTAACTGGGTTCTTTTTCTATTATGTTTTCCCAGCATTGGTAATAATATTAAATTACTGCCATGATGTTAAAGCCAGAGGGGCTCTTGGAGGGAGAGGCAGGAAGGTTCAAGAAGTGGACAAGAGGAGTGAAACAGTTGGATATAAACTTCAGACTTCGAGGGCCAGCACTTGGCTGAGGTTCTGTAAATCAGAACTGTGTTTTGCTTGTTTTTATCTCTCGTCCACCTGGCACAGAACTGCCCACCCTTAGTAGAGAATGGGTAAATGTTAATGTACATACAGAACAAATGAATGGACAAGTGAACCTTTTTAATCTGTATTTCTCATTACATATACTTACCTGAGCATCATCAGATGTTGTGGCATTCTAGTGGAAGTGAAATTAATCATAGTTTAATGTTGGAGAATCAGAAAATGAAGACTCGAGTTGTGTGATGCCAAGAAAAAGAGCGCCAAGGCCTGGATGCCAGGCTCAGAATTCCAAGTGGGCTTGTCTCAGGGCAGTACATTTGACCCTGTGTGCCTCAGTTTCCTAAGTTACATAACATGGGACAACTGTAGACCGATAGTCTATTCAGAGAAATAAATGAGTTACTCTCTTTGAAGTGGGTGGAACAGTGCCTGGCACGTAGTAAGTGCTAAATAAGTGTTAGCTGTTGTTATTTTAAACTCAGAGCATGGCATTCTGTACAATATTCACCCATGCTATAACACTTATACATTTTTTCCAGATATTATTCCTAAAAATGTTAAGGCTATAAAGCAATAGGTCAAAGTAATAAATTTCCTAGTAAAAACTTAAATATAAATTAATGAGCAGACCTAAAGCTGCCACATTTCTAGGTTTGATATGCACTCGTGAAGCCAGCTTGCAAATGATCCCTATCCCTGGGTGTCAGAGAAAATTCAATTCTAAAATGAAATCATTTTATTTTTCCCTACCACAGAGTATAACAATAGCTAGAAAGTCATTTTTCTGCATTTTTTCATCCACTTTAATTGCAGTCTTCTGAAGTTTTATCTGACTTTCTTCTTGGGTGGATCCTAAGGGTGAGGCTTGTGTCAGGACCCAGCCAAGTTCTCCAGTCTAGTGTTTAAACCAATGAGGATGGGGGTTGATGCTTAAAAAGAAAATGAATGTGCTTGTATTTTATTCAATGGAGACAGAATTTAAGCACTCATTAGAAAGACACATTGTGTACAAATGCTGAGGACTTGAAAACTTGAGGGGTATTTGGAACTTGGAGAGAAGTCTGGTGTGGCTAGAACACATGGAAGAGAAGGCAAGTTCATCCTTCTCAGGATACTTGTTCTTATACCCCCAAGTCCGTTAACTGTGAGCCCACAAACCAGGAATTCCACTGACTCCTGAGAGGAATCAGGTGAGGTGGGAGGGCTGCTCAATCAAGGGAAGCCCCCAGCACTCTAGCTGAAGGGGCTCAAAGATCCCATGAGTGAATGAATCCTCACCAACCCCCTTGAGGAGGCTGGCATCAGTTTCCCCATCAGTATTGGGACAGAGGCTCTTGAGGGGAAGGATATATGTTGCTCCATGTGGGAATACTTGACCCACAGCTCTTTACCTTCTAGGTGCAGTTAATACATACCAAGAGGTTCAGCCCCTAGACCTGGCTGTCTTTACTCCCAAAGCTATTATGATTCCTTGCTATTCTGGAAAATACTCTGTGATCTGAACAGTGATGCCCGAAATTGCACAACTACAGGAGTATTTATTGATTTATTGATTTCTGTGGTTTACAGTGTTTTGATACAAACCTTAAAGATAACCCCAGGCCCCCCAACCACCACATAACTAGCAAGAAGTTGTTGGTTTAATGGAACATACATTGGCTTTGGAATCAAACTGACCTAGGTTTGAAACCCAGTCATACCACTGACTGGTTCTTTTTCCAGTTCTTAACCTCTCTCGGAGGTTTGTAAAATGAGAATGTCATCTTCTAGAGGTATTTTTGCTGAAGATTAGATATTTTTATGTAGCACAAAGAGCACCTAGCAGCCTGCCAGGCTCATAGTAACCACTCAATAAATATCATCATAAACTAGAGTCTTAAGGCCAGGTGAAGCGTTTCATGGTATGCACATTTCATAAGCTCACTAACATTGTCAAGAACATTATACACTAGGGATCCATAATTTTTCTGTGGAACTGCTGGAAAAAAACATTCTCCTGACTTGTTTTTCGGACTGGCATAAAGCCCTGGGTCAGTAACCACTGCTTTGCCTTAATAACCTCCCTGGAAAGTCCTCAGTGATTAGAGCAAAGATCCTGAGGATAATGGTGTTCCGTCGACATCTTAAGTTGCATACTGGGAAAAAGAGAAAATAATTGCATAACTCCGGCTTTACCCCTGACTGCCGTCTGCCCACCTCACTCCCACCCTTCCCCAGTGCTTTTATTGAGAAACCTTGTTCTTTGTCTTCTTGTTTCCTATCATTTCTGGTTTTCACCACTTTGTTGTTAACATGAACATCTGAACAATTATTTGTATGTTAATGATCCCCAGAACACTGGTAGGTAGTGATTAAACATTGCTAACTGTAGGGTTGTGTGACACCTTCTGTGCCTGGTGAAAAGATTTGGGAACAATACTCCAGACATCTCATACCTGTCTCTACCCCCCGAGATTTTGCTGACTTTGTCCTGGGCTGGCAATTTCAGGGCACCCGACAAGCCCATAGATTTCTTTTAGTAAGCACTGGTTTGCTTGAGGAAAAAGCTGGCCATAATATGGAATGTTTTTGTTAAAGGTATTTGCTATGGAGTTCAAGCACACTTTCATCTGTAGGGAGGTTCAAGTAGCTACATACCTGTCAGAAATAATTTTACCCACTAAGCCAGTTCCAAATTGCTGTTCCATTTCCTGAAAAATTCTGCAAAAATATGTTTATGACATCCCACCTTCATTGGATATTTTGTGTCTATGCTTTATAAAATATATTCACACAGTTGTGGAATTCACATAGAGTTTGGACTAGACCTAAGTTTAAATCCTAGGTCTGCCCTAAGTAGTTACATGAATTTGAATACATTATCTAATATATCTGAGCCTTAATGTTTTTTTTTTCCAAGTTTCAAATTGGTATACTAATGCATGTTTGTTTGAACTGACTGTTAAATTAGTAAATATAAATAAGGCAGATAACACGGGACATTAAATATAAACTCCTTGTCTTCTTTTCTTTAATTCTTCCCTTCATTGATTCATCCTAGTTTTGCAACACACATATACAAGTCAACATTAAACAAAATATTAAACAAAATACCTCAGAGAACCAAGAACTCTTCTGAAAGCCATTTTCTTCCTGGCAAGGGGCAAATGGGTCTATAATGTATCTTTTATTGGAAGACAGGTCATTTGTTTCCCATTGTGTCTGGTTTCCATCACTTTGCAAGCCCAATCTTAACACAAATGAATGCAATGGCAAATAGACTCAGAAAGGATTCCAGCAATAGAGATAATTGATGCAGTTCGAAAGCTGGAGCTTGAGCCTAACAGATGCAGCCTAGAGGTCAGTGAGCCCCTCATTCCAAAGCTGCCTTCACTAGACTTGCAAACAATCGTAGGTTGTTTCCTGAAGAACATGACTGTAGAATCCAGGATTACCACTAACTGATGACTGTGACTCTGGGCCATTTGAGGGGTACAGTCCCCTTAGGGTGGCACCTTATTATTTCAGTGTCCAAAAGACTCATCTATCAGAATTCACAGGCACATGCAAACTTATTTACTGAAGGGTTAGGATAATTTCAGATGAATATGATAATATGGGAGAAACAAAGATTATAGGTCTAGACAACTCAATTTTCTCTCCCAATCAAATAAAAGACTCCTTAAGCCTAAGGCCTGAGTAAAGAGGTAGCCATGGGCCTTTCTGGGAGTTTTGTACTCCCCGAACAGGATCGCCTGCCTTGAGATTCATATTCAGACTCCACGTGCCCCCTTTTCAAATCTCTCACTCTGACAACTCTAATGCCCTAGGGAAATTACCACCTCTTTTATCACACAGTCTGCTCCTTTCTGAGTGCCCTGGGCTTTAGCTAAGAGGGCATTACTTCTTGCTGTTCCCCAAAGTGGGAGCAAAACAGAAAAGAAGGATGGACCTCAGTCCCATGAGCAAGTGTAAGTATGGATACGAGTTCAAGTTTATTTTCAAACTTTCCAACTGTGACATGCTGATTTCTTTACTAGTTGAGCTATAAATATTTTCTCAAATGTAGACATGTTTTATTCTTGAAGACAAAGCCATCTAACCATGTTTAGGAGAGAATATTTCTTTTACCAAAACACAGGTCTTGTTCCTTGAAACAACTTTTTATTTTTAACCTGGAGGTGTGTTTGTCTGTCCTTGCTGACCTTGAGTGTTCTGATGTTATAGTAATGTATTCATTTAATGGACACTCTCCCTGTTAATCAAGTTATGGAACCAGTTTCTATGAAATTATTGGGTAAGGAATTGTCCCACTGTGATATTTGTTTCTACCACACCCTGAATTTTCAGTACAGTATTAACATTTGTATTTGATACATAACCCCTTAGACAAAAATTTGATTAGTTCCATGGGGTCAGTGTAAATTAGAAAGAGTTGTAGATTTGTAGGTCAAAGACGATTAGGACATGACTTAAAGTCCAAGCAATTTCATTATATCATTGTACTATTCAAGAAACATCAGCAAGTTAATTTTGGCTAATGATTTAAAGGGTCTGTATTCTTATTCTCTGGAGTATAAGATTTGGTAGTACAGCTCATTGAACAGATCTTTATGGTGGAATCTCATTATAGCCCTAAGAGTATAGGAATACGATTAAGAGTTGCAGAACTACATTATGACACTGGCTGGTCCCAATGAAAGGTTTACCAATACTTTAAAAAGATAGGATTGATAATTAAGAAGAGACTACTCTAATTATATCGATAACTTTATGATTTTTTTTGTGTGTCCACATACATTTAAGTACCAAGTAACTATTTGGAAGGGTAGTGTAGCATTGTAGATAGGCACCTGAATTTGAGGTTGGCCAGATGTCTGTTCAAATCCCCTCTTGGCATTTATTAGTTACACTGGATAATGCATTCATTAAGACTTGTTTTTTTATATCAATTATGGAGATAATAGCATCAATTACTTTAATAAAATATACTGTGTACAAAGTACTCAGCACAATGAATGTCATGCTATACCTATAAAAAATGGCAAATATACCCACATTTTTAGTAAATCATGTATTTTACATATATTTCATTCAATAGGGTATGTTTAGTCATTCACAAGAGTATATTTAATGTCTTAAATTTAGAAAAATAAAAAGCTTTGAAGTTATCCTCAAGGAGAGATCCCTGAACCAGGTAGATCCTACTGACATTGAATCTCAGATCATGATGCCTGGAGTGGGAGACTAAGTGATGGGTCTCTTTCTGAGAACTGAGAGTTAATAGTTATTGCCTACTTTGGGTTACACATTACCTAAAAACAATCTATAAAATTCTATGGGAAATTGTACAGAGGTTAGTAATGTGAGGAGACAACTCTTTGTTGGGGCTCTCATGTTTCTGTGTGTCTTATGCACAGAGGCACTGATTGCTTTTATTCTATACTCTCTTTTCAAAGATGTTTGTATAGTGAACAGCCTTGGAAGATACAGTATCTCCATCCTGAGTAAAGGACATATGTCCTTATAGTTCAGTATAATAAAGATGATGTTTCCTCCAGAGCATATCTGGAGGGCAGGCATGCCTATTGTCCATTATAAAAGATGTGGGTTCCCTAAACCCAGGGTTACTCTGAGAACACAGCCTACTGGGCCCATATTTGTCACTTCTGTGATACTCAGGGACAGGGGAAACTGTTGCTGCTTGATGTGTGCTATGAATAATAGTGACTCTAACTCAGGAGTCTTCTGACTTGTGCCAGCATCCATGAAACTGTGGCAGGCTAATATGTTAGCTTTTTTTAAAAAAGATTTTATTTATTTATTTATTTATTTGAGGAGTGAGTGAGGGAGAAAGAGAGGAAGAGAAATATCAGCGTGTGAGAGATACATCAATTGGTAGCCTCTCGCACACCCAAAAACTGGGGACCTGGCCTGCAATCCAGGCATGTTCCCTGACTGGGAATCAAACCAGCAACCTTTCAGTTCACAGACTGGCACTCAGTCTACTGAGCCACATCAACTAGGGCTGTTAGCTTTCAATTAGAGCAAAATTTAAGATCTTTTATAGTGTTTGACTAATAATGAAGCAATCCCTTTTCCCAAGGTGAATACCTAGGTGCTTTATTCTTTATACAAAGTGTTTTAGATAGACTATTTCATAATATGTTTTTTCAATATAAAAATGTCATTCAATATTAGTTCCCAACAATGAGACTAATGCATGGGATGCATTAAAGTAACAGGAGACTCACTGGGCAGGATTCTTCCGTTGTGTTAGTCAGGTCTCTCTATCTGTTACTATCCAAGGAAAACTATTCAACTATGCAGTCACCTTTATAGGCCACTGAGCTTCAGATATTTCCAATGGAAATGGAGTGACCTGAAAGAGTTTATTAAACTTCCAAATGCAAGTTTTTTATTACTGTCATAGATAATACGTTGGGAGAATGTGGCAAAACATGGTCAATCCCAAGAAACATTTTGCAAATAAGAAAGGAGAGTGATCTGTGGCTTGATCTCAAGGTCAACAAAGGTGCTTGAAATATGGAGCTGGTAATAATGTTGCAGAGGGAAAAAAATCCTGGAGAAATATGAATGGGAGCAGGGTATAGTTATAAATGTATGATTTAATAATAAAATGATCTTTGGTAATGTAGACTGCCAGAAAATTAGCTTGCACCCTGCTCTGTGTCTAACTTCTGGCAGTTTTGTGCCATGCTGTGTTGAACAATTAGACCTGTTTTTCTCTGAGCACACAAATGTATGTCCACCATAATTAGCCACACTACATGTAGAAGTCAGTACTTGTAAATAGTGCCTGTTGCCAACATTTCCATTTCATTATAGACATTTATTTGTCTATTTTGGATAGTATAGACAGCTTAAAGCTTCTTTAACTTTCCAAAGTAACTATTGAGGTAGAAATGTAAAAAGTCATATAACTAGATAATGAAAAATGAAGATTACCATGGAGGTGAAACAGGAGTATGGAGTTTTCTAAGAGGATTATTTGCCCTGAAAATGGAAAAATATTTGCTTGGGGTCAACTTCAGCTTTACTTGACTTTTTAATATGGCTACATTTTAGAGTGGTATCAGTTAGAATCATGCTGAAGTGTTTTCCTCAGGTGAAATTAATCTTCAGATTAATTTGAAGGTTAATTTTACTTCATGTCCTTCAAGGATCCTCACCTCCACAGCAAAGGTTGCCTGAGTTGGAGACAAATAAATGATTTTAATTGGGGCTCTTGGGAAACTGAAAAGCAATTGTCGGAAACTATTATTCAACTTCATGAGCTCATTAATGGGCATCTCTCTGCCTACATGATGGAGAAGCATCAGCAAGTTCATTTTGGCCAAGCAGGTCTGGACCTGAGAGACTCCATGTTTGATAACAGAACATTACTTATTATTCAGTTAGGGGTAATTTAGTTCAAGCAACAAACTGACTCCAGGAAACTTCAAGGGAAGAAAGAGGAATTTATTTCACATCTGGGCATACATCCAGGGAAATCTAAAATATAATATTTGAAAAGATATATACACCTCTGTGTTCATTGCATTGTTATTTACAACTAAGATATGGAAGTAACCCAAGTGCCAATCAATAGGTGAGTGGATAAAAAAGTTTGATATATATATATCATATATATATATATAATATATATATATGATATATATATCATATATATATATATAATGGAATATTACTTGGCCATAAAAATAATGAAATCTTACCTTTTGCAACACATGGACAGACCTAGAGAATATTATGCTGAGTAAAATAAATCAGATAGAGGAATACAAATACCACATGATTTAACTTACATGTGTAAACTAAATAATAAAATAAATGCAAAAACAAAACAGAAATACAGACTCATGGATACAGAGAACAAACCAATGGGTGCCAGATGGTAGTGGAGTTTGGGGCTGGGTGAAAAAGGTGAAGGATTAAGAAGCACAAATTTGTAGTTACAAAATAGTCACAGGGATATTAAAGTACAGCACAGGGAATATAGTCAATAATATTGTAATAAGTATGGTGCCAGGTGAGTACTTGGAATTTCAGGGGGATCACTTTGTAAATTGTCTAACCATTATGCTGTACACCTGAAACTAATATAAAATAATATTAAATGTCAACTGTAATTGAAAAAAAATTAAACATGAAAATAATAAAAAAGGAATTTATTAAAGGCTATGGAACTGTGATATTTAAAAAAAAAGCCCAAGACTAAGATTAGTTCTTGAAAAGGAAAGCAGCAAAGAAGCTTAAATTAGCAGAAAATCATATAGACAATTTCTTCAAGGTCAGAATTTCAAGATGTCAGGATGAAAGAACTCTAGCCATTTTGAATTATTATAAAACTTTGCTCAAGATTCAGATTTCAGGGAGAGAGAAAACCTGGTAGGTTTTGTTTGGCTCAATCACATACTTTTTGGCCAAGAGGGGAGAACAATTTAATTGTGAACCCCTCAAGGCCACATCCAATGGAAGGCTCATCCCTCCCAAGAAGTTTTGGGGAGATTCTACCAGACGTATGGGGATGGGGTTCTGGGCAGCCAACAGCAGCAGGTATTCTTTACATCTAGAAAAATATCAACCATGGTGCCTGGCGTCACAGAACACCTGACAGCTCAGACAGT
This sequence comes from Tonatia bakeri, assembly GCA_004024845.1. NCBI lineage: Eukaryota > Metazoa > Chordata > Mammalia > Chiroptera > Phyllostomidae > Tonatia > Tonatia bakeri. Next base: position 71,136 of record PVIA01005691.1, read on the forward strand.
TTCCTTTCAGGATATCAGGGGTAAGTGTCAGAGTGCTCAAGACTTGAGGTGCTAGGACCTTGTAAGGACCACAAACTATAATTACACAATGAGCTGATGATCAGGTCCAAAGCACTGAATCTTCTATTTCTTTTTTCTGTCAGATTACTGCATGCTTGAGGAATCAAAAAGCAAATGTATTCAAGTCCCTTTAGCAGCCTGACATTTTGAAAGCAAGTCACATTTTCATGTGATGGGAAGGTTCATGCTCATAGCTGTGGCATTGGAAAGTTCTTTGTAAAATTTTAATGTGGGGTGTTTTTATTATTAGTTATTTTTAAAGTATATTTTATTGATTATGTAGTTGTCTCATTTTCTTCTCCCCTTTATTCCTCTCCACCAGCATTGCCTCCCCCACTTAATTCATGTCCATGGTCATACATATAAGCTCTTTGGCTTCTTCATTTCCTGTAATATTCTTAACCTCCCCCTGTCTATTTTGTAACTAACATTTAAAGGGGTGAATGATGGATTTATTTAAGTGGGACATGGGCACATGAATGTTTTTGTTTGGTCCGTAGCTCATGAGTTTCCAAAGCAGTGGTATTTGCTTGGTGAAGCTGATTCCCTTTCACTTATGTTCCTATTTTACGTGCAGTGGAGACACTGGCACTATCACTTGCCTCCTGAGACAGGGGAAGTCAGGAGGATGTAGTATGAGTGGTCAGGCTAACTGAAATGTATTAAAAAACTAGAACATCTTGATGGCTGCAATTCTAGAAGGGCGGGATTTGGGGAAACATATCAGATGACAAAAATTATGCTATCTCTCTCCTTGGTTATTAACCTCGGCAAGTCTTTTACAGATGTAATTTGTACTGCTCTCAAAGTTGAAACTTCACTGCCTAAACAAAAAACTTGACATTTAATTGAGATATTAGTGGACAAAAGAAAATACTTTGCTCACTGAGTACCCACTGTGTGCTAGGCATTTCTCTAAGGCTGTAATCAGTGCAGTAGCCACTGGTTGCATGTGGCTATTACACACTTGCAAAGGGGATAGTATGACTAAGGAATTAACTTTATAATTTTATTTCATTTGAATTATTTTACATTTAAAATATTGACACTTGATTCAGTTTTTGAGAAGTTTTGAAATGATATGGGTATGTGAAGCTATTTTTTCAAATGTAAACTGTAAGAAATGTGAATATAAATCAAGCATTTTCTATGAGAACTTAGTGTCTGAATTGAGATACATTGTGAGTGCAAACTATACACTGGCTTTTGAAACCTTAATATGAATGATTGTAAAATACCTCATTGACATAAGTTTTCTACTGCTTAGGTATCAAAATGATAATTTGCATGTATTGGGTTAAATAAAATGTTATTATAATGAACAGGTTCTTTTTTAGAAAATGTGGCTAATAGGAAGTTTAAAATGATATAGGTGGCTTGCATTATATTTCTACTGGACAGTGAGGCTCTAGGGATTCCTATAGGCACTGTTTTAGAGCCATTAAAATAACCCAGTGAGGTAGACACTACTCTTCCTATTTTCAGAGGGGAGGCAATTGGACAAAGCTTAGAAGACCATTAGAACCTCCCACGGTTACAGAGCTTGTGGGGCAGAGCCTGGATTCCTATTCAGGTGTGTGTGGCTCCGCTCCCTGTCTCCACTCTGTCAGTCTGTTCCCTGTTATTTCTTCCAGGGAAGCCAGGGAGAGCTCTTAAGCCTTCTCTCTTGATTCTTCATAGAAAATAAAGCATTGATAACCCTGTTTGTGAACAAGAGGCAAAGGAATACAAAAATTCTACCTTCTCTTCAAATGGCAACAGAAAGAATATTTGAGTTCTTACAAAATGAATGAGCAAGGCCCATCTGCATGAACAAAGGGAGTTTTACAGAGTAAGCCTAAAACATATTTAAAATATCAGAGTGAAATTTGCTTAGCCTTAGGGCCCAGATAACTTAGTTTAATATTTTGGTTTGGTTTCCTTTTTCTTTCATTTCTCTTTTAGAGGATTTGAAATTCTGGACCATCCTGAGATCTAACATTCTCTCTGTGTGTGTACATATGTGTGTGTGTGTGTGTGTTTATAATAAAGCTTTCTTGTAAAGAGAATATATATCATACATGATATATAAAAATATATAAATGCAAATAAGTTTTATTTATTTAACAAACAGAGTTGATTCAACATTAGGAATCAAAATTGTGTTCATTGTTTTAACAGCCTTGAATATGTGATCCACCCCAAGGGTGCAGAAAGGCATTCTAGGTTGCTAATTTTTGATGTGACTAATTAAAAATCACCTTAATCTCCTTCCTACTCGATTACTTTCTCCACATAATAGGAGCTAACAGCGGACAAAGCTTTCCTCAATCACTTGCAAAGTTGATGCCAGAATGTTGCATGGATTTGATGTGAGAGGGTCTAGCACTAACCTGAAGGAGGTGAACGCATGGTTCTCTGGAGATGCACAGGCTCATACCCAGTGAGAGGAAATGTTTTCATGGAGAGGGAGGTAACCATTTAGCAAATCATTGCTTCCACCCTGCTAGGAGCCAGCTCTGTGCCTGGAAAAGCAGCCTCATCTGCTCTGCACCTGTGTGAGCACTTGCTTTCATAGACTAGTTTATTTGCCTTGATCATGTCAGGAGCAGGCAGGCTCAGGACTTCAATGATACTTCACTTCCAGGATATATCATAGTGTCAATGACAAAAACGGGTGACTCTAGGGCAGCATGTCTCCCTCCACCCAGAAGGTTTTCTTGTTATGCCCTTGGTGCCACCTCCCTTCATTATATTCTCCCAGTATCACCCAGGGGCCAGGACAGGAGGCGGTCGTACCCAGACCACGTGATTGGCACTCTCTGCCTGGTCCCTTTATCCTATCCCATGCTGGCCACCCCCCCACTCAGCAGAGCGGCTGCTGAAGAGCCTTGCTATTTTTACTTCTCTGTGAGGGGATCTCAGGTTACAGATTATATACCGATGAGGTAAGTTACAGGTACACACACTCATGTTTCTAATTTAGCTTGGCAGTGGTTTCAAACATTAAACAGTCTCTCGCCTGGCTCTCCCTGTTTCCACTCTCCTCCCATCTTTGCCATCCCCTGCATCCTGATTCTCAGGGTTGCTTTTCTTTCTTGCTGGATCACAGAACTCTCAGGCTTCACATAGGACAAAGTTCTACTCTTTCCCCCATAAACTTGCCTGTAGCAATGTGATGCAAGCACATACTGTCACAACGGGGGGGATATTTGTAAGGAAATTTAGAGGTTTTCAATTGCCTTCACACATATAGTCACAGTTAAACCTTGCAACAGCCTGGAAAATTTAGGATTCTGGTAATTATCTATACTTTTTAGATAAGAAAATTAGAGCTCAGAAAGATTAATGAGTTGCCTAAGAGTTTGCAGTCAAAATGAAGTGCAGAAACGATGGATGCACAAGAAAGAAACCTCTGGTTGGAGGTACCGTCCTGAAAACAGCAGTCTGGAGAAATAGAACAATTTTCTTCCCCTCCCCTCCCCTTCCCTCCCCTCCCTTCTTTCCTTTCTCCCTTTGGTTTTTGGTTCTATTTTCCTTTCTCTCTTTTCCTTGGACCCACACCAATCTCTTGCTGTTTGTGTTGAAATGATTCTCGCAGAAGCCACCTGTGTGATAAGTACACTATGTGCATTATGTACTGTATCATAAATTTGAAATGTTAATGTGAATTTAATTAGAATATGGGTGTTAAGGATAAGAGGATACCAATATTAGATTAAAATAAATAGGGGTTACTAAGAATCAGAACCTGTGTGCCCACATATTTTTATTTCAAAATATGCCCACACAGTCCATTAGCACTTAAACAGCGTTTCCATGTTAGCTTTAGTAAGACATTGTGAAGACTTGAAAGTATCAATACTTAGATGGCACTGCATCTATCTTTAAGGAGTTTATAATAGGAGAAACAATATGGAAATTTTAAAAAATAAAGCAAAGCTATTTCCTATCAGATTTTTGCTGTATACTTGGCCACTTAGAAAGGTTCCTAGAGAGGAGAAACAGCTCTGATCTGAATATCTAGTTTTTCATTATGGCCACCATATCTGAAATGGTGCCACTACTTGTTTCTTTAGATGCAATTGTCAGTATAGCCCACTTGTTGCACACACACACGTGTACCCAGACACACACCCTCTGCATGGTGTTTGTTCTCTAAGTCTGTCACAGTGACGGCGTTCTCAACTGTAAGGCTGTGAGCTGCTTAAAGGCAGGAATAACATCTCTTATTTTTATTTAATTATTTACTTCATTTATTTCTTGTTGGTATTCCCATTATATGCAGGGTAGACAGCTCATGGCATAGCAGAAAGAGCATGGAATTTATACACAGCTTGGCAAGTTTTTTACTTTCTTCTAGCCTCCATTTCCTCATCTGTAAAATGGGGATGATGAAAATCTATATTATAGGGTCACTGAGAGCATTAATTGAGATAATTCTTGTGAAGCATTTAGAATGGTGTCCCACAGACAATGTACAATAAAACTGACATATATAGTTAATATTTCACACTAATAAGCATAAGTGTAATAACACTTACTATACTTATACATGTGGTACATACATAATAAGTATACATGTAGCCCCTGTATCAATTTACATTTGTTTGGTGTCATGGGTAGTACCTCTCAAACAGCCTCATTCCTCCTCACATTTCCCCTGAACTCGAGCACTGAGTAAATTGTTTTCAGATGAATGAAGCAAAGACATAATAATGATAAAAGAGTTATAATGACATCTGTCGATGAATTTCCTTTTTGATACCGGTCAAGGTGGTACTTGGGGAAATGAGGTGTGCACGGTGAAAGCGGTGAGTTTGATCAACTACTTCACAGGAGGAGCTGAAATGGAGAAACCAGGCCCAGGATGAAAAAGGCATTGAGTTTCATGTGGTTGTGCCAACTTTCTCTTTCTCTTACTCTCTGAATCATATGCTTGGAGGAAACTTTCATACATAAATAACTTTAATTTGTACTCCACTTCTGTTCCATTTTAGCACAGCATCATTTTTGATGAATACCTCCTCCAGAATGATTCATTTATTTCTTGTAAAGAGAAGGAATGGGTGGGGCTCATGCTTGTTCACTAATTCATTAGTTTTTTCTCATGCTACAAAAACAGAATAGTTTCAGAATTAGAGGATGTCGGTGTTGAAATTTTTTGACCTAATGCATTTTCCACATGTGTGTGTTTTTAGCCTCTTTGAGGTCTAAATTATGTACAATAAATTGTACCACATTAAATGTGCAGTTTGATGATATTTGCAGTTGTAAGAAATTGTGTAACCAATATCATAATCAAGTAACTTCTGTTACCTCAGAATGTTTCTCTGTTGCCCCATTTGTGGTCAGCCCCTTTCCTCAACCCCTGGCTACAGGTAACCACTGCTCTGCACTCTGTCACCTTCATGTCTGTCTTCTTTCATTTAATAGAATGCTTTCATGGTTCCTCCATGTTGTGCACGCACCTGTAGTTTGTCCCTTTTTAGTGGTGAATATATTCCATAGTATGGATGTGCCACAATGTTTTTCTATGTGCCAGCTAAATGCCATTTGTGTTGTTTCTAGTGTTTGGTTATTAATAATGCTGCTATGAACATTCATGTATATGTATTATCTTGACATAAGTGTTCATTTGTCTTGGATAAATACCTATGATGGATCATAAGTTAAGTATATTTTTAACTTTTTAAGATAACGCCAAACCACCCTGGCTGATGTAGCTCAGTGGATTGAGCACTGGCCTGTGCACCAAAGGGATGCTTGTTTGATTCCTAGTCAGGGCACATGCCTGGGCTACAGGCCAGGTCCCCAGTTGGGGACACATGAGGGGCAACCACACATTGATGTTTCTCTCCCTCTCTTTCTCCTTCCCTTCTCCTCTAAATAATAAATAAAATCTTAAAAAAGATATTACCAAATTGTTTTCCAAAGTGACTGTATACTGTCCATCTGGAATCAGCAAAGTATGAGAGTATATGAGAGTATAGTTGCTATATATCCTCACCAGCACTTGGGTTTGTCTGTCTTTTCAATTGATGTGTTTTAGTGAGTGTGTATGGTATTTCATTATAGTTTGAACTTGTATGTCTTTAAGGCCTACTGATGTTAAATATCTTTTCATGTGTTTAATGGCTATTTGTTTATCTTCTTCTGTGAAATGTCTGTTCAAAAGTTTACCCATTAAAGCAAATTCTTAGGGTTGTCTTATTGAGTTGTAAGTAGTAAGTATTCTCTGTATATTCTAGATGTAAACTTTTTGTTATATATATATGTTTTGCTAAAATTTTTTCCCAACTTTTGTCTTCCCTTTTGCTTTTTTAATCTTGTTTTTCAAAGAACACATGTTTTTAATTTGGATATTTGGATGTAGTTCATTTAATCAATTTTTTTCTTTTATAGTTTGTGCTCTTTCTGACCTATTTAAGAAATATTTATCTCACCAAAGCTAACAGATATTTTTTTTCAGAAACTTTATAGTTTTAGCTCTTAGGTGTAGTTCAGTAATCCATTTCAAATTACTTTTTATATATGTTGCAAAAAAAGGGGGGAAACAGGAGATTTTAAATTTCACTAATTGTTTTCCTTATGGGGAAAACATATTTTGAAAAAAATACCTTTCTCCATTGAATTACTATGGTAACTTTGTTAAAAATCAATTGATGGAATGGATATGAGTCTATTTCTGAGTTCCATCTTACTGATTTGTAGATTATTCTTAGGTCAATACCATATTGTCTTCATTAGGGAAACATTATAGTAAGTCCTGAAATTAGATAGAATAAGGATTCCAACTTCATTCTTCTTTTATTATTTTGCCCATTGTAGGTCTCTTGCCTTTCTATATATAGTTTAGTACCCGCTTCTCAATTTTCAAGAAACTTTTGGAGTCTTTAGTTCATTAAAGTATAATGTAATTATTGATATGGTTGGATTTTAAGTTGTGTGGGTTGGCTCTGCTTCAGGATGTAGATTTGTGAGTTTGTTGCTGTGGTTCCAAGCTCCAGATTGGATCCAAGGTTTCTCCACATGTTTTTTTATCTTCTTGAACCAGTGGTCATGGGAGGCATATTCTTATTATTCAAAAAGCAAGAACATGGAGAGTAAACCCAAATGTGCAAGCACATTTCAAGGTTTGCTTGGGTCATGTCCACCAACATCCTTTTGATGAAGGCCAGTCACATAGCCAAATCTAACTTCAAGGAGTGGGGAAGTATAGAAGGTCAAAACAAAGGTGGGGATGAATAATTCTAATAAAGGATGTGCATGAAGAATTCTGACCATTAATACAGCCTAGCAAAGTGAATTGTAAAACTGTGGTGTAGTGTTAAAGATTTACAGAGTCTTTAACTTAAAAAATGTATACTGAGCAATCTAAGGATTAAACGATATCTGGATTTTGCTTATAATCTGAAGAGGGAGAGGTGGGTGAAGATGCAGAGGGAAAATGGTGGCTGTGAGTTGATAATTACTGAAGCTACACATGGGTACTAGTGGGTTCATTTCACTACTCGTCCACTTTCATATATGGTTAAACTTTCCCATAATAAAATGTTGAAAAAATAGTTCTGAAGAACTCCTGCATTAAATCTGTCCCTAGGTAGAAACTGAGGTTCTGAGAGCGTGCACTACTTGTTTGATGATGAGACAAGAAGTGATTTGCAGAATGGAGCTAGAACCCAAGTCAACCCTTTTCACTTAATGTGGCTTTCAGTCATTTATTTGGTAATTCCTTAAATATTTACTTAATACTAGCCTCCATGTAAAGTGTTACAGATAAAAAATAAAGATTTCTCTTCTCTCAAATCCCCCATTCTATGGTTCAATGTACTTTTAAGTCATTAGAATGCCACAATGGGGATGCTGAAGTACCGAAAGTGGGGTACACACAAACTCAGGGGGGTGCAAGGGATGGTGTCCCTATATCTGATTGAGGAAATCAGAGAAGGCTTTTCATAGATGAGGTAAGGTTTGGACCGTAAGGTTTGGACCAGTCTTGCAGGACTAGTTGTACAAGCCAGAGCCTGTATCCTGGGCAGTGGGAGAAGTATGTGGAAGGTGTTGAGGTGTAAGAGAATGCAGCATTATGGCCCTATAGGGGAATTACATGTGACTCAGTGTAGTTAAAAGCTAACTACAGTGTGTGTGTATATTGAAGTGTTCTGGTGAGAGAAGGCAGGAGAGATGAGGCTGGGTTTATATGCTATGTAAAAAATTGATATATAATTCTGTAAATTAGTGTTCCCTGCCTAATTATAAGAGTCAGCTAGGGTTCTCATTAAAATATAAGAACTTAAGTCCTAGCTCTGATCTGATGACTCAGAATCTCTAGGGGTAAGCAAGTTTGGGAAATGTGATTATAGGGAGACACTGAAAAATTCTAAGCAGATGAGTGATGGGATAGTATTTGCATGTTAGAAAGACCACACTGGCAGCAGTGTACAAGTTAACTGGGTGAAACATAGGTGCTCAAAGCTAGAGTCAGAGAGATGAGTCAGATGTCTACTGCAAGAGTCCATAAGAGTCATAATGAGTTTCTAAACCGTGACAGCAGCAGTGGTGATTGAGTGCAAAGGATGTTAAGGAGCTAGGATTGGTAGACTTCAATGAATAATTCCCTCTAGAGAGTAAGAGGAGAGGCTTCTCCTTATATGTCTGGCTTAATGGGCAGTATGGTAATGTTACTGTTCACTCTCAGGCAGAGAGTACAAGACAAATGATGAGCTTACTTTGGGTCTCCTGGAACCTGAGGTGTTTATGGGACATAGAGAAGTGTCCAGAGGTCAGGTCTTAAGCTCCAGATAAAAATCTTAGCAGGAGATAGAGATTTAGAAAGTGTCATATGGAAGCATTAGTTAAAACTGTAGGTATATATTAAGTAAATTCTTTAGTTTGAGAATAAGAAAGGTCAGAGGCCAGGAAAACAGCAGCGTTTAAGGGAGACTGAAAGGGGACTGGATGGAAGGAGCAGAAGAGGGAGTGAGTATTATAAAAATCAGGCAGAAGAAGGTGGGCAAATAGTCACAAACAGGGATGGAAGTTTGTTCACCAGATTTGGCAAAACAGATGCTGGCCTTAGTCAGGGCATTATCTGTGGAATATTCAAAGCAGAGACTATCAGTTTGGGTTGAGGACTGAGTGGGAAGTAAGAAAGCAGGAAAAAACACAGATAACTCTTTCTAGAAGCTTTGAGGATACAAGGCTCTTATTTGAATAGGAAAGAGGATATATTAATGGGGAGGGATGTGCAGAATTAACTATCTTGCTGCGTTTTCTCTGGCAAAACCTATTATTTTTGACAGGTGTGAAGGTTTACTGGTTCACATGTTTGAAATAATTGATATGAATAATTTTTACTCCTTTTGTTGAACATTAATTAGCTACTCAGTCATTGTTAATTTATGGCATAGATTTAATGATTTGGAGTAAACTTGCATGAAGGAGTCCAGATGTGACTATGCTATGTATGAAAGAATGAATAGTAATTTTATTCATTGAGCATGTAAGTACCTCTGGTGAGCATCTATTCTTATGATGGTGAATTCATGTATGTTTATGTGCATCAAGAGGGATACTGGCATGTATGGTTGTGTAAATTTTAAAACTAATGACACATTGGAAATTCATCTGATCTCCCTCAAATTTTCAAAATCAAAAGGGAGCAAGTACATATAATGGACTGAAGATAGTTTATTCAATAAATGGTGTTGGGAAAATTAGATACATGCAGAAAAATAAAACTAGACTACCTTCTTATACACAAGAATAATTTCTTAAAAGATTTTATTTATTTTTAGACAGAGGGGAAGGGAGGGAGGGAGGGAGAGAGGAAGAGAAACATCAATGTGTGGTTGCCTCTCATGTGCCCCCTACTGGCATCTGGCCCACAACCCAGGTATGTGCCCTGACTGGAAATTGAACCAACTTTTTGGTTTGCATGCTGGCACTGAGCCACCCCAGCTGGGGCAGAAAAAATTCAAAATGCATTAAAGACTTAAATCTTAGACCCAAAACCATAAAAATCATAGAAGAAAACATAGGTAGCAAATCTCAGACATTGCTAGTAATGATATTTTATAAGATATATCTCTCCAGATAAGGGAAACAAAAGAAAAAAAAATAAATGGGACTACATCAATCTAAAAGGTTTTCACAGGAAAGGAAAATATCAACAAAATAAAAAGACAACACACAGAATGGGAGAACATATTCACTGATACATCTGATAAGTGGTTAATATCCAAAATTCATAAAGAACTTACAAAATTCAAGAAAGAAATAAGCCAATTAAAAATGGGCAAAGGACCTAAATAGACACTTTTCCAAAAAGGACATATGGATGGCCAATAGACATATGGAAAGGTGTTCAACATCTTTAAATTTGAAAAGCACAATGTGATGTCACCTCACACCTTTCAGAATGTCTATCATCAATAAATCAATAAACAACAGTGCTGGTGAGGATGTAGAGGAAGAGGAACCCCTCTACACTGTTGGTGGGAAGGCAGATTGGAGCAGACAGTGTGGAAAGCAGTATGGAGATAACTCAAAACATTTAAAATGGATCTGCCTTTTGATCCAGTGTTGCTACTTCTGGGAATATATCTGAAGGACCCAAAATACTAAGTCAAAAGATCATAAGCATCCCTTTGTTCATTGCAGGGTTATTTACAATTACCAAGATATGGAAGCAGCCCAAGTGTCCAATTGTAGATGAGTGGTTAAAACAAACATGCGGCATTAACACAATGGAATACTACTCAGCTGTAAAAAAAAAAAAAAAGAAAAGAAAATTTTACCCTTTGTGTCAGCATAGATGGATGTGGAGAACATTATGTTAAGTGAAATAAGCCAGTCAGAGAAATATAAACACCATAGGATTTCATTCATATGTGGAATCTAAGGAACAAACTGAACTAACAAGAAAAATAGAGACAGACTCATAGGTAGAGAGCAGGATGACAGCTAAGGTGGGGAGAAGGGAAGGTGTGGAGGGATTAAGCGAAGAGGAAAAAGGGCTCATGGACATGGACAACAGTGCGGCAATTGCAGGTGGGGGAAGGGGGTATATGGGGACTACATGGTAATGGGAAAAAATACAATAACAAATATTTAAATAAAGAAATTGAGAGGATATGGATTGACTATTCAATCTGACTTTTGAGAGAAGGTGTCAGAAAATACATATGCTAATATGTAACTTTTTCTCCATGATTAGATTATTTTTCTTAGGAGATCTTAGGGGTATAAGACAAGGTTTTAGAATGTGTATCTGTTTTCTTCTGGCCAAGATGGAGATGTAGGTAGATACACTTTGCCTCCTCACACAATCAAAAGAAGGACAACAACAAACTTAAAAGCAAAAAATAATCAGAACTGCCTAAAAATGGAACTGTATGGAAGTCTGACAACCAAGGAGTTAAAGAAGAAACATTCATTCAGGTTGGTAGGAGGAGTGAAGATGGACACACAGCAAGGTGGCACCTGGCAGACCAGGTGGTCGCACATTTGTGTGCTGATAAACCAGAAGTGACAACTGGGGAGCGAGACAGACCAGTCAACCCAGTGTTCCAGCTCAGAAGAAATAAAGCCTGAGAAGCTCTGACTGTAAAAACCTGTGGGGATTGTGGTGGTGGGAAATTCCCAGCCTCACAATAGAGTTCATTGGAGAGAACCAGAGTCCTGGAATGTTCACAAGCCCACCCACCTGAGAACCAGTACCAGAAGGATCCAATTTGCTTATGGATAGCTGGGGAAGTGGCTGAAAGCCAGCCGAGAGCCAAGCAAGCAGCATTGTTCCTTCTCTGACTCTTTCCTCACATACAGTGCCACAAGCAGCAAAGTGGGTAAGCAGCCCAGGTGAATACCTAAGACTCTGCCCCTTACAATGTAACAGGTGCGCCAAGACAAAAAAAATATGGCCCAAATGAAAGAACAGATAAAACCCCACATAGAACTAAGCAATGAAGAGATAGCCAACGTATCAGATGCAGAATTCTAAATAATGATAATCACAATGCTCACAGAAATGGCTGAGTATGATCACAAAATAGAGGAAGAATTGAAGGCTATGCAAAGTGAAATAAAAGAAAATGTACAGGGAACCAACAGTGACAGAAAGTAAACCAGGACTCGAATCAATGATTTGGACCAAAAGGAAGAAATAAACATTCAACAGAATGAAGAAACAAGAATTCAAAAAAAATGAGGAGAGTCTTAGGAACCTCTGGGACAACTTTAAACGTTCCAACATCCAAATCACAGGGCTGCCAGGAGGAAAAGAGGAAGAGCAAGGAATTGAAAATGTATTTGCAAACACAATGCAGGAGAACTTCCCTAATCTGATGAAGGAAATTGACTTCCAGGAAGTCCAGGAAGTTCAGAGAGTTTCAAAGAAGTTGGACCCAAGGAAGAACATACCAAGGCACATCATAATTACATTACCCAAGGCTAAAGATAATGAGAGGATCTTAAAAGCAGCAAGAGAAAAGCAGAGAGTTACCTACAAAGGAGTCCTCACAAGACCATTAGCTGATTTCTCAAAAGAAACCTTGCAGGCAAGAAGGGCCTGGAAAGAAGTATTCCAAGTCATGAAAGGCAAGGACCTGAATCCAAGATTACTCTATCCAGCAAAGCTATCATTTAGAATGGAAGGCTAGATAAAGTGCTTCTCGGATAAGGTAAAAGAGTTCATCATCACTAAGCCATTATTTTATGAAGTGTTAATGGGACTTATCTAAGGAAAAGAAGAAGATCAAAAATATGAACAGTAAAATGACAACAAACTCACAACTATCAACAATTGAACCAAATAAACAAACAAACAAAAATAACAAACTAAGCAAACAACTAGAACAGGAATAGAAACATAGAAATGGAGATCACATGGAGGGTTATCAGTGGGGAGGGGAGGAGGAATATTGTAGGGGAAAGGTACAGGGAATAAAAGCATAAATGGTAGGTACAGAATAGACAGTGGAAGGTTAGGAATGGTGTAGGAAGTGGAGAAGCCAAAGAACTTATACATACAACCTGTAGACATAAACTAAGGGCAGGGAATGCTGGTGGGTGGGGGTTGCAGGGCAGAGGGGAATAAAGGGGAGAAAAAAAGTGGGACAACTATAATAGCATAATCAATAAAATATATTTAAATAAAAGGTGTGTCTGTTTATTTAAAAATCTCATTTTCTAATATCTGCTTAGCATAACTCAAGCACTTCTTTTTTGAACTACATGTTTGATTACATGCTGTATTCTATTTCAGCCAAATTTAAGACATTATTACATTTTTCTCAACCCTGTGTAACTTAGCTGACTTTAAGCAGGGTTAAAAAAAGCAAACTTGTTATTAAATTCTGTTCTAAAACTTGTTGACACCACCACCTCCCCCTTTCTCTCCCATATTCATCTGTGAACTTGAGAACATCCTTAGGCTGACAAGAATCATGGGCAATAAATGAAATGCAGATGAGTTTGAGCAGTGCTATTGTCAAGACTTTTGTTGTTGTCTGAATAAAGAAAACCTTTTAAACAGGGGCCTAGACAAGCCAACCCTAAAAAAAAAAAAAAGATGGTCTTTGATGAGAAGATAAAAGATCGCTACTGCAGTGGCGGCGTGGTTACTGCTGTAGCTGGAATGCGCTAGTGAGGCAGGCAAAGGGAGAAGACAACCAAAGAATGGGTCTAGAATGAAGGGTTAAGAAAATCAGTGAAGTTTCTATTTTCTACATTATGGGAAATGAGGTTATCTGGAAGTATCTAAAAATAAATGACCAAATAGAAGAAACATTTTCTCAAGTATATAACTTAGCTCAGATGAAAGTAAAAAAAAAAAAAAGGTTTTGAAGGCCAAAAATTATTAAAAAAAATATGAAACTAGACTAATAAGAAGGCACAATCTATGGCTGCCCAAGGTCATTCCAGATCTTGGTAACCAAGAATCTTATCTTTTAAGGAGTCTTTTAGAGATAGAGAGTAGGCCTTGAGCTGAGCAATGAAAGAGTTGTAATCAAGAACCAACCATGTAATGAGCAGATCTTTGAAGAGCTCACTCAGGGTAAAGGTAGGCATAAAAAATCCCTGCTGACCAAGAGAAGTAACAAAGAAATTATTCTCTTACGCAGACTCTTGGGTTATTTTTCTTAAAAAGAAAACAAAATATAAAGTATACTATTTATTCAAAAAGTATGAAAAATGTGTATGTACTATTTAAAAATAATAATAAAATGTAAATTTGTACAATCACCACTCAGGTTATAAAGCAGATTATTTTTGTACCTAAGACGATAACTAAATGCCCCCTCTTGATTCCCCTGATGCCTCCCAAGAGTTACCACTGTACAGACTTTTGTGCTAAATAGTCTCTTTAATTTCTCTACAGCTTTGCCTCTTGTGAAGGCATCTTAAACTAGACACGATTTATTTTAGAATCAAAGGGAATGCTTACTCTTGGATTGGAGCCTTATCTAGGAAACATTTATAAAGGAACTATTTTTTGTGACAACAAGCAAATTTGGAATTTGGAGTGAGTAGTATATAACAGTATAGTACCAGTGATGCTGAGTTTTCCGATTTTGTGAAATGCACTGTGATTAAGTAATAGAAAGTCTTTAATGATAGAAAACACACACTGAAGTATTTACAGATAACAAAATTAAAATAAAGTGCAAAGAACAACCCTAATTGCCTCCATGAGATGAATATGCCCAAGACAGAATGAGTTGAACAGAGTGATTCACTGACATCTCCTTTTTGAGAGTTTATAAGACTATATTTTGGAGCAGTTGATGAAATAATAAAGATATACTTGCCAGGATGGAGGAGGAATATTTGCCTTAGGCAGGGTTGGTTGGGGAGATGTTGCAAATATTCAAGGTTCTTGCTTAAGGCTGTGCAGTTTCGTACTACTGCATATCCCATGTGGTAAGGATGGAGGTTGGCGGGTGGTGCTGAAATTGAGCTCATGCACTTTTTCCCAAGAAGTGGATCCTGGAAGGGATGCCTCTCTGTAATTCCTTTACACATTAAATGTATTTGTTTTTCTAATACGCCTACCTGGAAGGGGCTCATTTTCTGCAATTTATCTGCCTGAAGGCGGTGCCTCTTAAAAAATTTCCATGAAGGCCAAATTCTTGCTGAGTTAGTTCAGCTAGCATCTTACTCATTCCCAAACAGCTTCTATCAAGTAGTTCTCATTCATTTTAAAACCCTCCACTATTAACTTTTGGGTTTCAGAAACCCCTGGTGCTATTAGTCCTTGTGCCCTTTGAAGTTGGATTGGCCCAGTTCAAGTTGGTTCTCAGCCTTCTTCACTGCCAGCTCAGGATATGGCTCTCTTATCTTGGAAGTCGGGGGTCATTGGACCACCTGATTTCCAGTTCCAGCACTTAGCTACTATGTTTTCTTTCTTGCTTTGCCTGTCCTTGAAGGCTTGTCTTTTAAAAATTACTTTGGGTGCAGTTTTAGTGGGGTTTCAGATGAAGTGGACTGAGATGAGTATTTCAGCCTTTCATCTTAATACAGAAGCCTCTCAGATATTTACTATTAAAATATAGTCATTGGTTTTTATTTGTCCTTTGAAAATTGATGAAAATGTCCTCTGATGAATGTTTGGAAAAGAACAGGAATAGCACAATGGCAGTTTCCCCCTCCCCCTCAATAAAATCGTAGGACAAAGAAAAGGTCATATGTTAAAAGATCAATTTATGTTATCTCCAGATAAGTTTAAGAAAAAAATGGATGATATCAATGTAAAAAAATCTACGTGTCCTATAGGGCATAATGTGGTGAGAGGAGATAACCACTGGATTAGTAATGTTTCAGGGATTAAGTCTTTGGATGAAAAATATCCTAAGTGTCTGTCACTGCCTTCTCAGATAATGCCCAGTTATAGATTCTGCAGCTATAAGAGTTCCTGGTAGAGACCTGGCCAGACCTTGAAGTGCCACGTGCACTCCCTTCCCTGTGGGTGGCAGAGTTTAGAATGAGTTGGGTCATTACCAACATGATATATGTAGTCATTGCCAACATTAGACTCTTGCCTCAGGTCCATGCTTTAGTCTCCACCATGGCCAATCTTTGGACATGTCTCTAGGGTCAAGGTCATGACTCCATGCCTAGCTGAAGCCTGTTTCACCTCATCTCTGACCATACTCTGGAATTCCAAGATTCCAGAATTTCTAGCCCAGGAGGTCCTAAGCCTATGTCCAGGGTTTGTGTGGTTCTTTTCCCTAGATGTACCCTTTTGAGGGTATAAACTTGGTGAGTATGAATGGAGAGGTGGACAAGGGACAGGTTTCTGCAGGGGTATGACTGGCACTTGGATATGTGGGCTAGGTGTCGACAGGTGATAATATGAGCTCTTTACTATACTAGGCAGAGCTGGAGTGAGAAGAGAAGGGAAGTGGGCTTGGGACCAGGGACCAAGGAATGTGCCATGTGTTCCAGTGAGGAATCCTAAAGAGTCTGAGAACTCCTCATTCAAACCTGAACTTCTAGAGCCTTCTAAATATATATTGTCAAGGTGGGAGATAATATATTTTATAAAATGATTACTTCTTAGCTTGATTTTTAATTTATAATTCTATATGTATGTGGACCTTAGTTTGTACTTTTATTCTGAGCCCTACATGTGTTAGGGGTGAGGTCGATGTGGGATGAGACCCCAGGCTGATTTGTGCTGACAGAGATGTATACTTCTTCCCACAGTTAATTCTAAGAGATCCAAACCCATGTAACCGCACTTGTGGGTCATGGTTTGAGCTCCATTTCTCAGAGAAGCTTGCCTTCAATACCAGGTTAGAAGCCCTAGCAACCTGACTATGATTGTCCTTCCCTGTTCTCAGCCTGGCTACTGTCCCCTATTCCATCAGCTCTAGCTGCCTTTTGTTTAGGTAGCTATCCCTGAAATCAACATGTGGGGACCTACCTAACTCTAATGATATCAGCACAGCCACATTGCCATTTCCATAGTGCCAGTTATGGACCAGATACTCCCCTGGGACCTTTATGCACATGATTTCTAAACCTTTACACCAATGCCAGAAGTTATAATTTGCAGAAGGGGAACTTGAGGCTCAGACTGGTGAGGTAACATTCTCAAGAGCACGCAGGAGGTGGAGGGCTAGGATTTTGAACCTAGGTATCTCTGACTTCACAGGCTTTAACTACATTGCTTAGAGAATTCCACTCTAGGTGGCATCCACCTATTCAGACTCCCACCCCAAAGCACTTGTGACAGCCTAGACCGAGGTCTGAACCTGCTGACAGGTAGGGTACCTTCAGCCTCTGGCTGTTCTCCTTAGAAAACAGCCCTCTGCCTGAGATAGACCTCCTACCCTCTATCTTGTCTTCTTGTTTGGTCTTTCTTCCCTTCTAGCTCAAAGCTAAGCTTCTATGCTATCATGTAGCATATACACACCATTCATTTATTTATTAGCTGTGATTGAAAGTTACTTTCTGTTTGGGCCTGAATTTCACCAAAGAATTGCAGTGATTTCCTAGTTAGAGCTCCTTAATTACCACACCCAGAAGGGCATTAGGATGTACTTAATGCACTGAAAGGCAAAATTCAAAAAGACCTCTCAAATCAGTTAAAGTAGACCTTATCCTACAAACCTATAAAATGAAAACTGTGTATTAATTTATTAACACCTTACTAATATTTCATAAACATAATAGGGCAGTCCACAGTTGTAAAAGGTTCTCAGTCAGAAAGCAGGTGAGTTCAGCATCAGAGGTGAATGATGGCAGCTTACCATTGAGAATTATTCATACTTTAGTAAATGATCTCAGTCAAGATTACCCTAGCAGTCCTAGCTGACTAGAACATCATGTTAGTGAAGGAAAAGTTAGGGTTTTGATAACTGTACAGGTCAATTAATTTTTCTTGCATCCAAGATCTTTCATATAACTTCTGAGAGTGGCCCTCCTGGCAGGGTGTTTTATGGTTATATACCAGCCGTGGCCAGGGGAACAGTGGAAAACGAATCAGGGCCAGTGTAAGAAATTCATTCATGCCATGCTGATGGCAAATCAAAGGCACTATTCATTTCTTTCTTTATTCATTCAGTGATTTTTTCAATAAATATATATTAAGCAGTTTTTTCTTACTTAGTAGTGTTTTATATCAGGATATTATATTACATAGTTCTCACCCTAACCTCCTTCCTGAGGTATAGCCTCTGTCATTAAGAATTTTATTTTTGTTTTTTTGCAGTTATAAATAATTTAATATTGTAGATTTAAATTTCATCAAGAATTTTTCATCCACATAGAATGACTAAAAATATTTTTAAAAAACAATCTGATTTTAAAGTTTCTGTAAAAAAATAATAGCAAGACAATGCTGACAATGACAAGTAATGAGAGGGTACCAACCCTCTCTGATAATAAAATATATTATAAATCTGCAATAATTAAAATAGCATAGTCTTAGAACATGAATACACATTAATAAATAAGGAAACAAAAAGTTCATAAACCCAAATACATAAAATAATTTAGTAAATTAAAAAGGTAGCACTTAAGATTGTAGAATAACTAATAAATGATGCTGAGACAATTAGATATGTAGCCAAATCACATAAAATTAAATTTCTATGGTTTTTAAACATATGAACAAAGTGACCAAACCTCACTTATATTAAGAGAAATGCATATTAAAACTATAATAGAATAACATTTTTTCATCAACGAACCTAGCAAAGGTGAAAACTTGGCAAGTGTGTTGAGAATCAACATTCTTATACACTAGTGGAAATGTAAATGGATCTAATTTCTATGGCAATTTCTCCAAACCGATCAAAATTTAATTTGAATATACCTTTTGACATAGCAATTCTACTCTGGGTTCATATTAGAATTGTTTCTCTGGAAGATATACAAGAATCTGCATGTAGTTGCTATTTTCAGTAAGGAAAAGTGGGTTCTAGGGGCAAGGGAGTGAATGAGATAAACTTTTTCTTCTATATATTTTTTATCTTCTCAGTTTTCTACACATACATATTCATGTATTATCAATTCAAAATCAAAAACACTTGTACCAAAAAAAATGATTTTTCTGTTTACTTCAGTTTTAGTTAAATACAAATTTACATTGGACGGTTTCACTTTACATTTCATTCCTCTTTTATTATGAAGTCTATTTTTTTTTTTCAGGTCAGAATTTCTAGTTTTCAAATCTCCAACGGGTTTTAGTAAGGGGACTTTTGGCCATTGGCATTTTTGTTTTGTGTTGGTTATTTTTAATTATGAATTTAGCTAAAAGCCTTTTAAATTTACTTTTTGATTAATCCATAAGGATATTGTGAGCAATTCTCCTCTTGTAGGTACTAACTGTGATCATCATTAGCAAAGCGAGAGCAAAAATTAAAGAATATTTTCAGTTTTAAAATGTCAAGGTCATTATATCCCATTAAGTGAAAACCTTCCCCTTTAAGATTACCTGGATGTTATTTTTAGAAAAGATTTTATTTATTTATAGAGAGGGGAAGGGAGGGAGAGTGGGTGAGAAACTTCGATCAGTTGCCTCTTGCATGCCCACAACTAGGAACGTAGCCAGCAACCCATGCATGTGCCCTGACTGGGAATCGAACAAGCAACCTTTCAGTTCACACACTGATGCTCAACCCACTGAGCCACATCAGCCAGGGCTATCTGAATGTTATTAGGAAAGTCATCTAAGTAATATTTTTCTTATCAGGGGTTTTTCACAACTGCTTTTCTGTGTGTTCTGTATATAAGAGAAAGTCTTGGCAGAGATAAAGACAGACCAGGGAGGAGGAGTATATTGGACAAATTACCACTTCCTTGATTAAGGTATCAGTGCTTGCATGTCTCAGAGATGAGGCAGCATCAGATGTTTCTGAATAAACCTTATTCTAAATGGTGGTCTAACTAGGAGACTAATGTTAAGCCCTTACCCACAACCCTCAAAATGAGATTCTTATTTTAAATTTGAAGAAAACAATGAATAGA
Source organism: Tonatia bakeri (assembly GCA_004024845.1). Classification (NCBI taxonomy): domain Eukaryota; kingdom Metazoa; phylum Chordata; class Mammalia; order Chiroptera; family Phyllostomidae; genus Tonatia; species Tonatia bakeri. The sequence continues at coordinate 91,155 of PVIA01005691.1, forward strand.
AATTTTCACATAAATTAGGTAGACATTTATAAGTTTTAATCAAACTGGGCATTTTCCCCAGTTTCTATAGATCTAATAGTCCAGAATATGGCTGAGATAATTCACTATGTCCCTAGAAAATTACGGAAATGGACCTGTGGAAAGAATTAATCATTTTGTTTAACAAGCATTTATTGAGTGCCTACTTTATACCAGGCTTTGGGCTACTCCAGGATTGAATTTACAGAGATAAGTAGGACATGTCTCTGCTTATCAAGGGACCCTGGCATTTATTTAATCCCTGCATTTTCCTTTTGCAGTGCCAAGTAGATTGATGGAAATGCATGTGGTTATTTGTTACTTGTTTCACGTAGAGCCCTGAGACAATTAAAGACTTCAGTTTTAGCGAGTAGCTTAAGAAAACTTTTTTTTAAGCCAGCAAATGGTGACGTTCACTTTTACAATTCTCTTTGTATCCTGTGTCATTAAGATGCCAATTGATTGCTAATTGCTTTGCATTATCCATAAGCCACTGCAAACATTTTTAATAGCATGCTCTTTGTTATAATTTAGGGGCAGTGACTGCCGTCTATCTCTTTGTACTTTGGAACATTTCTTTCTGAGCCTGCAGTGTTTGGCTGGCATGCAGGGGCCTGAGGAAGCTTAGCAGAAACCTGGCCTCATGAAACACAATCCTGCCCCGCCCTGAAATGGATAGATGGTTATGTCATGCCAGTGTGCACACAGGGGCTGGTAAGGGGAAGATTTGTTAGCCAGAACTGTGAAAGGTGCTACTGCACAACCAGTCAGTTCCACCAAAGGACAAAGTCACCTGCCAAGTGCAAACACGTGAAAGGCCATGAAAACCATGTTTTCCTTCCGTCAAAGTTTGTTCTGAGCATTGAGAGTAGAGACTGAACAAAGGAGGCATGGCAGCCAGTAAACTCTTCCCTGCCTAATGGAGTATCTGTTTTGAGTTCAGGATTTTTCTGTATCAATGATAAATAACTTATTCTCAAGGAACTCTAACACAAAAGTTTTAAGATGGTTTTAAAAATGACTATTATGTTGTCCTGATAATTGGAACTCAGTGATGGATAGGGCATATGAAATTATTGGACCTTAAACCAAAATGAAATCTTGCTTTATATGTTCTCATTGCTCCATGTAGATTCTCATGGAGGGTAACTGGGCTAGAATTAGTAAAATAAAAAATAAAGTTAGGTTATTTGTGGATCTGGAATAGTTTTAGTTAGCTTGGCCTTGACTGCATCTTAAACCATCTCCCCAAATCTCTACACTTTTCTTTTTGATTAAAAAGAGAATACGTTTAAAAAAAATCATTTTATGTACAATTCTATAACTGTTCTCTAAACAGATAACTGTTTGAGGATTAGTTTCCTAGATGTGTGACTTCTTAATTATATCTCTTAACATCCCATGCAGCCCCCAACTATCTTTTGTTTAAACCGTGCCGTCAGTATGGTTTTTTGTTAAAGATTATACTTTTTCCTTTTACAGATTTATCAAATAGAGCATAATCTTATAATAGTTTTGTCCTTATCTGTTATGCATGCTCTTGGTGCTTCATCCAACCTTCTTTACAAGACCAGTGCTTGCATATTCAGGCCTCCAAGAATGTTCATTTTTAGTTAATGGTGGTCCCTCCTCTGTAGAATCACCCTTGGCTAAATGGGTGCCTCTGAAACTTGGAGGATACACCACACCAGCCTACAGTCATTGACTAAGAGAATAGAAAAGTCAGTTATTCCTTGTCTCAAGGTAGGGCTAATTCTGAAGTCAAATTCATGCTTCAGAGCTCCATGTGGGACTATGTAGGAGTCAGAATCCAGCAGGGACCATGTGCATGTTTAGTTTTCTTCTGTTCCCTTATCCTGCTGTCTTCATGCCTTTTCTTAACCCACTAACACAAGACTCCCTGTCTCAGTCTCTGCCTCAAGGGAAGCTAACAGTCACCATCACTGTAAGCAGGTATGGCAGACAGGTAGGAATCTGGGGGTGATAGTGGGATAGCAGAGGGCTTAGTACATAATTTACCCTGATAAGTGTTTGCTAAATGAATGGATTGTCTAGGCTTGATGCTTGGACTAAAGTAGCATATCTATAACCAAAAGATCTGCTTCTCAAGCTGTGCCAGGCTCCCTGTTTCACTCCTGGAGTGGAAAGAAAATGACTAGGAAAATTTCATAAGGCATGGTGCTGAACAGGAAGAAATTGATAATTGTTAATGATGTTAATTCATCAACCTGGGTTATTAAGTATTTACTTTTCTCAACACGTCACTAAGTCCTCATGTCTGTGGTAGGTTTGATTGAAGAAAAAACTACCCATTATACATCTTCTAATCTAAATGTGGAGACAAAATTTATCTGAATGAAACAATTAGAAAAATTCCAAGACAGTATGTAATCACATGCTAAAATATACTTTATAGGTAATAAGTTCCAAAGGAGTTTAGAGATGTAAATCAACGTGGGTGCTGAATTGTTAGGCAAGTCTCCTTGGAGGAATGTGTGTGCGTGGGAAGGGCAGGCAGAAGAGGCCATTTCAAGTAGAAGAAGTGGTAAAAACAAAGGTGTGGAGGTACAAGGGAGGATTCCAGTGTTTGCCAGGATAAAATTAGAAAATGGTTTCTCTGAGTTGTTTCCTCTTCACATTCTCATCTGACTTTCCAATCTCCAGGCTGCAAGCAGGTGTGCTTAATCCTTACTTTAGTTATTTGTTGACCAAATACTTTTTGAGCACCTACTTTGTTCCAGGAACAGGAATATGTCTTAGGGATGTAATAATGAACACAATACTCATCCTTGCTCTCAAGGAACTGAGTTTCAAGACAGATATAGGTTGGTAAGTGAGCAATTATAATGCATGGTAGTTATAGAGCTATAAGCGTAAATAAGCATAGGATGCTAGGAAAGAACAAAGAAGAGATATCTAATCCAATCTTGGAATAAGGTATAAACATAGTTTTCCTGAGTAAGTGACATCTAATTTGAGACCTAAAGTATGGCTAGAAGTTAGTCAGGTGAAGGCAGGTGCAGCAGAAAAATTCTAAATTTGAAAGAAAGCAAAGAGTTTTGAGGAAAGAAGAGTGGTACAGTGTGGCTAATGTTTGTAAGGATAAAAAGACAGGATGGTACAACAAACAAACAAAAAAACACAGATGCCATATCAGGAGCAACCATGTAACTAAGCAAAGGAGTATGGATTTCATCTTAAGGGCCATAACAACCATTGAATGACTTAAGTATTAAAATGACATGATTATATCATTATTCCTGAAATGTTGCTTCAGCTGGAGTAGTTTGAGCGAATGGAAAGAGACCAAGAGGAAGCTGGATGGACACATTAAGAAACTGAGTTATACTCATGGTAAATAATGATGAGAATGGAGATAAATGGAGTTAAGAACAACATAAATTTGTGTTTTATTGGTTTTGAGAGAACCAAGTAAGAATGGTCAAGGATAATACTGAAGAAAATAGCTTAAGCATATAGTTGGAGTGATAGTGTTTTCCTCACATTAGGGAGCATGAGAAGAAGAGCAAGATCGGTAAGATGATGATTATTGTGGTTTGGACACACTGAACTTCAGGATCCTGAGAATATTCAAGTGGAGATGTTAAATAGTTTAGTCTGGATGTTAGAAGAGAGTTTTTTGGAGGTTGTGATACAGAGATTGGGTTTCTACAAAGTGATCACCTTACCATCATCCTACTTTGGTAAATGCCATCACTATCTTCCTAATTGCCAGGGCTAGAAACTCTTATTTCCCTAAGGTGCCCATGTATAAACTTCACAAAATTCCTCAACTTCTGTAAAATTGTATGCAACATTTTAGGTATGCGTGGATATGTGCATTAGCCTGGGATTGTGAGCCATACATTTTTATGGTTTTTAAAAAAGGGATCTTGCTCATCATCACCCCAAAATGCACACAAAAAGACTAAAAATCAAACATTATAATCCTTGTCTCTTTTCGTTGTATTTAATCATGAGTCAGGTACTTCAGTTATTCAAGGTGTATGCTGTAATATTTATATTCTTCACCTTTCCTCATAGCTAGTCTCCTAGTTGAACTCCTTACCACTTGCAGTTTTAACTATTTTTTGACTAGGATGCCTTAATTTAAATACATATACCATGTTTTTCAGACCATAAGATGCACCTAGGTTTTAGAGGAAGAAAATAGAAAAAAATTTTTGAAGCAAAAAATGTGGTAAAATATTTAGTAACATAAATAACATAATATTTCACCAACATAAATGTAAACAGAACTCAACAGCAGTATTAACAACCATTATCCCCCCCAAATTTGTGGGGGGCAGTGTGTCTTATAGTTCAAAAAATATGTTAACTAGATATATTTTTTCTCTAAATCGCTGCCAACTGTACTAAATTTAGCCTCCATCCCTATGGGTAGCAGATAACTTTATCCAAATCAACCCCTTCTAAGAATTGTCAATTGTTAAAATCTCAGACTCACTTCAATTCAAATCACCTTATCTTGAACTAAGTTAGACATTCCAAGGCAACTGAAAGCTGAATGCAGAAGAGTGAGGTATGATAAGCTCTTTTTCTCTTTCCTTACCCTCTCAGGCAGTGATTTTGCTGAGGGGTTGCCAGGAAGGTAAGGATGAGTGAAAGAAATTCACTCATGTGATCATCAGCATGTTGGAGGTCCAGCATATCAGAGGCAAGCTGACATTCCTTGCCTTTCTAGTATCCAGGAGTTGGTAACCAGCCACTGGTTATATATTGTGGCATCTTAGATGGTCTTGGGTGCCCACCTAGCAGTCATACGGGGCCAGTGAAGCTTCCTCCCCTTCTTTCTGATGGGTGGCTCTCCGTATCCTTCTCATGCCAGCCCCAAATTTATCAATATGGCCAGCTATTTGCTGCCTACCCTTTATCTGGTGACTTCAGCTAGATCTATAGGCAACCTGAAATCCTTACTACATCTACCTAAATCTATGTGTAACTGGGAGAGAGTGAGGTATAACCTTAATCTCTTCTGATTTACTGCCTTACTTGGTTCTAGGATCTAACATCCAAGGTGTTCAGGGACATTCTGGTACAGCAGAGGTTCATAACAATCTTGCCTTCCTGATAATGCCTTCAAGTTTAATGAGTGATTCCCTAGGGGACACCTGACTTGGTTGGATAGAGAGAAATAAGCCAAAATGCCCCCCACCCTCCCAACATGGTCAAGATGAAAAGGGTAAATACTGATTCATAAACTTTGCTCTCCCCACAAAATGACTCCTCTTCCCCTCTCTGCCCACTGCATGGGGGTTGCTTTACTGACTTTTCATAATAAAAAGTCCCCTTCTTATTAAGTCCTAAATCAGAGATGTCTAGCATGATTGATTTTTTAGCTATCTCTAGTTAGCCATTCCAGTAGGAAGGGGTCTCAGTGCACATCAAAACTTCATGGCACTAATCTCTTCATTGGTACCCCTTGATACAATGTCTTCTCTCCCCCAAACATCCTCCCTACACTTTTTCACTTCAGTGGCTCCACAGATCAAGATAAGCCTCATCTACTGGTCTTTAAGGTCTTTTAAAAATATGACCCCTTCCACATTTGCAGTCTCATTCTTCCCATGAGCCCTATCTTGACTTATCACATATACATGGTGTTGCTTATGTCATCCCTTCTCCCTGAAGTATCTTTGCTTTAATTTTGATTGATATAAGTTCTGTTCATTCTTTAGGTCAACCTCACATGTCATCTCCATGATACTCTACCCATTTGTTTTATGAAAATTAATCCCTTCTATGCCACTCACAGAATGTTTTTATTTACTTGGTTCTGCTTTATTACACTGAGAGATTGTAAGAAAATGTAAAGTGGATCTACACCTTATTAATCATATTATCACCACAAGCCTAGCAAGCTGCCTTGAACATAGCAAGTGTTCAACATTTCAGTTAGACTAAACTGATAGGGGTCAGATTATGGGAGAAAACTTACATGGCCTTAAATACTAGTTCAGTTGGTAGCCATTAATCACTTGGGAGAGGAGGCATTTGTTTCTCAGGTTTGTTTCAAGTTACAAAAAATACTCCCATTGCAATAGCTTAGTAAAATATCCAGCAAAGCACAAGAATCCTGACACAAATTATGACTTGTTTACATGATAGGGTACTTTTTGCTTGTCAATATCTGAAGGAAAATCTAAAACTATGTTCTTGGATCTAAAACCCAATCAACAAGTGGAAACATGAAGTCTAAAAGTATGTATACCCCCCAAAGTTAGCAGGGTTCTGGATTCCAGGACATATATTTGGCCAGGGTTTCACCAATTTCAGCTGTGTAGTGGTTAGGGCAGAGAAAACGAGGTGATCAGGGCCAAATACTGGTAGGGAAACAAAGTCCCCATGGATGTCAATTGGCAGGTTTCACACCCAGTGCCATGCAGCCGTGTCGTTGGTGCCATCAGGCACCTGAACATATCAGCTTTGAAACAGCAGAGCTTCTGGATAAACTTCATCTTCAAGAGTGACTTTAGCTAGAGGGCTTCAAAGAGAACTCAGGAACCCCTGAGCAAGACTTGAAGACTCTGGCTAAACTAAAAGCCTTGATTTATATGAATAAAGACTTAGATGTTCTTTAAACAGCTCACTTCATGTTCCTGAACCAACAGACCAGAAGAGGTATATGGTCTTCTAAATATGCAGGGTCCAGCAGAAGTAATGCCATTGAGTGTGGTTGGTAGGGTACATGAACGTCTTGCATGAGATGGACAGCAATTTGAACATTTCACCTAAAATGTCATATGGTGTGCTTGAGTGTGATAGTGTTATGTTACAGAGTTACATGCTTATTATTTTGCAATAAAAGGTTTTTATGTAATAAAAAAGGGCATTATTTGTGCCAGACCCTGTGTTTTGAAGATTATCTTGACACACCTAAATTTAATTGGGTTTGCCACAAGAGCCAGATCTAATAATGTGTGTGCATTACTCTGTCCATAAACACCAACTTATGTATATATTCAGCCAACTCCCACACCCATATCCTTTTCCATCAGATATGAACACACCTGCCCTCACATGAGCACACTTTGCTAACCCACCCATACCTACAAACAGAGGCACATGCATGTGCAAATATATCATCATCAAACCTTGGGATTATACATACTTTCCTTCCCCTTCCAGCCTGTCCTGAACCATGCAGCTGTTTTAGGTCATTCTCTGACCCACTAGCTACACTCTAGGTGGAACAGCTGTGGTCAGAAACTTGGCCAGGACTCTCTGCCAAGACAGGGTGGCTGAGTGAGCAGCTATTGAGCATAGCTGTGGAATGTGGGTGGAGTCAGAGGAGAAGGGGCACAGCTGATGCTACTTCAAGAAAAAGGTGGGAAGCTCTACTGTCTTCCCCCTGAGATGACCGAAGGCAGCTGTGTGCTGCTGATGCAAGGAAAATGAAATGGTAGAGCTTGGCTTCAGAATCAACAGCTGCAGTGGCCGTGAGGATGCCACCGTGTCAGCCCCAGAGGGTAGGACTTGCTCCAGTGACTGTGGGTAATGGTAGGAGGTGGTTGCCTCTTTACTCTTTGGTAGGGACTTTCTCTGGTCAGGAAGCTTTGGCAGTTTGTAGAGTTTCTTTGTATTTGAGGACTAGCTTGGGACCATACATGTGAGAGTACATAATTTTTCATGCCCATACGTGTTTACTTGTGTAGATAGAGACTACTGCCTTTGGGAATAATTTTGAAAGTTTCTGACAAGTGGAACAAGCTGAGAGTGGGGTTGGCTAAATGCCTCTGATGCCTTCACACACAGACGCACCTTGCCTGTGAAGCTACCGCTCTCCCTGTCATTGAAAAGCAAGATCCCTCAGTTAGTGGGAGATCCTCCTCCATTCTACACTCAACCTTGCAGAGAGAGAAGCATCAAGATTCTCACTCAAGATTACTTATTCCAGGCAAAAGGAGGCCAGTGGCACTTTGGACTCCCATACTTCTTGGGGAGAATTTAACGTTTGGGAGCCAGTGCATAAGGTAAAGCATATCCAGAATGCTGTTTAAATGCCAATTGCAGTCCCAAGTGCCAAGTTCTCTGTCTTCAAAGCAAAGGTTCACAAAGATCATTTTAAAAAGACTAAATGAGGTGTTGGGGTCTAGCACTTTCACACCCCCATCCTACCTTTTCAGTGTCTTACTTCCTGCCTTTTCTATATGTCTAAAGCCCTTCTATAGTTCCTTTGTCAGACAGGCCTCTACTGAGCTGCTCTGTACAGAACTACCTTCCCTCTGCAGTGTCCCAGAGGGCTGGTTATCACCAATAGCCCTGTCAGAACTACGAAAAAGCCTGTGACTGCAGAAAGACCCAGGCTTAGTGCGTAATTAAAAACTAACTGCTGGGTGAACTAACTTGTCTTTGACCTGCATCTCCCAAATTCTGAGAACATTCATAGCCTTTCCTGCACCCTGTCCTGTGCTCTAGCTGACTGGCTCCCTCTCTCTGGTTCAGCCACCAGAATTGGACCTGTCTTTGATTTCACTCCTTCTTGGCCACCTCCCCAGCAACAGCTGCTGTCTCTGCTTGACTTGTATCTCCATATTCACTATGGATAAATCCATAAATTGAATGCATCTGCCCCCAGCAGCTGGAAATCCTAGTCTCCCACCATGTAATTCCCTCCTTGGACAGGGAGAGAGTGACAGAGCTTCAAAATTAATATTTGCTTTGAAAATTATTACTTTCCTTCAGTGGATCCTACTAAAATTCTCCTTCCGATGTGGTATTGAGAGGGCACCGTTGAAATGTAAGAATTTGTTCTAAAGTATAAATTACTGCTAGATGGTTTATCAAATTTACTACTTTCTGAAAGAAGTGTGCGTATTTCAGGAGTAGGGCTTTTCTTTCTGAGTTGCCTGAGAAATAAGAAGGCCCTTTCACAGGTTCCCTATGGAGACTCTAAGGAGTCTGCCTAGACATCTTTGGTCCCCTGATATCATCATTTTTATTCCTTTGCTTCCTCCACAGAACATCTATTCTTCCAAGGACTAATATTGTAACCTTCTGCATAACTATACTCTTTGACCTCTTCTTCAAGGTGAAACCTGCATATTTTCTTTGGACCAGAAGCTAGGAAAGGGGTCTCCTCCACCAGCCACCCTGAGTTATCAGTGTGCCAGCTTGTTGAGAAAAGTGATAAGGTGAACTCTCCTTTCTTCCAACATGTTCTTCCTGGTTCACACAGTCAGTGTTTTCTCATAGAGCAAGGCCATTTGCTCAAAATTATCAATGTTCCTAGGAAACATTTGTCATGGGACACTTTTCCTTTCTGCATAAAACCATAAATAAAGTACATAAGGAACCACTGTTTACACATCTTTATGGGTAATTATGATATCTTATCTTGCTATATACTTCCTAAATGTCTTATTTAATTGTAATCTTTCCATTCCTTAGATGGTTAATTACTTGTCCTATATAGTGGTTGAAGAAACTGAGGGTTAGATATATTAAATAATTTGCCTGAAGTCATGCAGCCAGTAGATGGTTGTTTTGGTGTTCAGATCAAAGTCTAATTCCAAATTCCATGTTCCCTCCATTAAACCAGCCTGGTTAGGAATGATATATTATGATGACTAAGTCTTAATGTTTTTTTCTTCTCAAAGTTGAAGGCCATCTTAGTTAGTGATTAGTGGGTACTTGGTTCCTCACTCACAACATTTCTCACAGATTATAAAGTACGAACCCTTGAGACTGGCATGACCTCACATGGCTGACCAGTTGGCTCACCTCAGCCCTCAGCTTATTTTTGCTAGTCACCAATAAGTGGGGCAAACTTGTCTCATCTGCTGCAATTGTTATTACATCTACATTTTCCATAAAATATATACCTCTCCCTCTCTCTTATTTTTGCAAGGTACTCATTCTTTATCTGATAGTCAGAATGAGTTGAGCTTGAGAAAAGTTTGCTCCTGGCCCATGGACAGAACATAAGCTTGAGATGTGTAGCTGGGAAAACGTGCTAGTCCCTGAACTACAGATTCCCAATTTGTGAATTTATGAGGCTTTATAATAAGTACTGTGATGGTTATTACTCAGTGGCAGCTGATATCATCTGCCACTTCTGCATATATTCTTCTTCGTTTCTAAATCAAACCACAGATGTTTTATCCCTTGAGATCACACCTGCAGGCCTAAAACCAGTTCAAATAAAACCAATGGGATAGCAGATGTTTTGAAACTGGAACAGTTTTGTGATTGGACAGAAAAAAAAAAAACTATTTCACTATTCCTTTAATCTGCACGAATGCCAGAAATTAACTCCTCTTTTTACTGCGACACAAAAGACTAGCTAGAAGTCCTGACCTTTTCTGTTTCCCCAAATCTAAAGGGCAGTTTTGACACTTTATTTACATAAAAGGTGATGGGTTTTATTCCAGTCCTGAGATTCAACTCGACTTTAATAAATTGCCCACAGTATTCTTGTTTCACCCATATAAAATGAAGGGACCTTTTTAAGTCATATGAGGGCACCACATTTGCTGATGCAAAAATGTGTTAGTCTGATAGGAAAGTTAATTAAGCAATAAGACATGATGTGACATGAATTATTGTGCAATAAGTCATGCCTTCAGCATAGCTAGGCACAAACCTGAAGGCCAAGTACCCCTATGGTATCTAGGCTTGAGTTATGCTCTAATAACTCATATCCTGGACTTTTCCAACAAAGCAGGAGGAGAAGTTTAAAAAAGAGAAACAAGGACAAAAACTGATCTCCAGCAAGAAAGAGTGGATGAAATGGGGTCATCATTCAGAACTACATGTTCTTCCATTCAAGCTATACTTTTGTGACAAGAATTTGAGGATGAAGTTCACTGGCATTCTTTTTACCATTTCTTATAGCTTTAAGAAGACACCTCAAACTTCCAACTTAGAGCTTGGTACAGCTTTGCCAGAAGTATGGGCACTTGAAAATTCAGCAAGCACAAAGGATTCTATTTTGACTCAAAAGGGGAAATAACTCATCTCTTTATAACTTTTGAAATATCACCTACCCTCTGATTTTGAAGGAGATCAGTATCTTGAGAATAGGAAGCCATGGATTATGAGAAACGGGGACTAGTTACCAAGACTACTGCATCCTTAAAACACCATCTCCTTTGCTATATATCCCATGTTAAATTGGAGTTGGGTTTTTGGGTCAGAACTAGCACACTGAAGAGGATTTGATTCTCCAGACTTCAGCTGACCTGAAGCACTAAACACAAGCCACATAAATGTCACAGCATAAAGACTTATACAAATAAACTCACTCAGTGTCATACACAAAAACTGGGCACCACGTTAGATCCACAGAAAGATTCTCCTGCTGCTTTTCTCTGCTTTCCTCAGTATATTGACTTAATGAATGATCATATACCTGATGAGTTCCAATTAGTGGGGTAGTCCTGTTAATCTTACAGTTGGATAGCTTGATAGCCATTCAGATCGCTCTATTAAAGTCTGATTTAACCATAAATATTCACGAAAGAGGCAGCAGCATTTTCATCCATGCAAACATTCAGACATACAACTGATTGAGAGTGACAAGAATACATCCCATCCAGCCTCACTCAACTCAAACTGCACGGAAAAGAGCTGTACTTCACCCCTGGTTTCCTCCTCCTTTAACCTCCAGCCGCAGTCTGTATGGAGATGAGCAGTTCAGCAAATCTGCGACTTCAAATCTTACAAGTTTCCTGGTAAAGTTCCAAAATTCATAGTCAGACCATGCCTCCCTGCATACGACTAACATATGGTATTAACAAATTTTATCAACACTGTATAAAGGGAACAGCTCCAGAATGTGTTTCTGTTATTCTTACAGTTACTCTGTTGCCTTCCAGCATGGCACTGATATTGCCTCTCTTTGGTCCTGTTTGAAATGCTGATTTTCACATTTATTTTTTCTCTTAAGAGGCTTCATTATGGAATTTTTACTTTATTTGGTATGTTGCAATTCAGGCTCTTTGTGGAACAGGTGGAGATCTCATAATTTTCTTTTCATCTTATAAAAATTTACAGTGTATTTGGTGAGCAAATAAATATTTTCAGCTTTTTACTCCTGTCACAACTACGTAACTAACACCCCAACATAGTATAACAGTAGCCATAGACAGTACATAAAAGAGTGAGTTTGCCTGTATTCCAATAAAACTTTGATTACATATTAGGTAGTGGGCTGAACTGGGCTGGCAGGCTGTCGTTTGAAAACTCATGTATGTATAGTGAAGCCAAGGGAAGTGGGCCAATTCACTGATGCTGCTCCTTTAGTTTGGATCATGGGTTCTCCAGAGCTGAGAGGATATGAAGGCACATACAGTGGTTTGGTGAGAAGATAAAGATTTTAAAGTGAGGTGAATGAGTGAATTTTAGTCTAGCCACTTCCTCCTGTATGACTTTGAGAAACCACACTTCTCTGTGTTGTACTTTCCTTATCCTTAAAAAAGACAGTCATAATCTCCATGGAAGATGCTGTAAGCTTTCCATGCACCTTCGTCCTCTCCTTTTTCCTCACAGCTACATTACCCAGCTTCCCTCCCACACAGGGACACTTTCTTATGGTGCCACTCTTCTGAGTACAGGGCTGAGAGAGCACCTGCACTAGTTCTGGCCTAGTCCTGCTTCCTCCACACTCTTCATTCTGGTGACTGCAACCTGGGTCATGTGGTACAGCCTTCAGCACACATACAAAAACAATGCAGTACAGGATTCAAGGAGCAAGAGGGAAGATCCTGGTCACCGAAAGGCTGCTTAGAGCAGGGCTGCTGAAATATTCCTTAGACTGGTTTGTGAAAGATAAATAAACATTGTTCTTGAAGTTGCTCATTTTAGTGTTTTCTTGCTTCAGCAGCTTAGCACATGTAAACAATGCAATCTCTAACTTGCAAGATTATTATAAAGGTGTAAAATGATTAATGAAAAGTGCTTGGCATTTAGTGGGTCTTCAATTCACCCTAGCTTTTACCTGTTTTATTACTTGGGTAGGCAATGACAAAATTGGTTACGATGAATGTTCACCCCTTTGGCAAGGGTGATCTGACAGTTTGGCAGGAGATGGCTGCCCTCCAACCTGCCATCCCATCACCTCTAGTGTTGGGCTGAGGCATGTTTGGTGAGGCATGGGATTTTGCCAGGTGGGCAATAGTGATTGGGAATATCAGCCACTTAATCTGGGTGGTAGGGAAGGAGATGAGGTTTCCACTGAGGTTGTGCACGTATGAGTGCACCCTCAGGGCTGATGTTTATTTTTGTGTGTTCCCAAGACAGAGAGAAGCCCTTGGCTAGTCCCCGGGGACTTTTTTATACCTCCTATTTTTTTTCTCCTGAAAATCTTTGTTTTCAATAAAGAATTTCTCTGGGATGCATTTTTTTAGTGATGAAGGTATGATTATTATACATTAATCTTCACGAAAAATTTTATATATAAATAATATATTAAAATTAAGAGTTAATAAAATAAAACAATAGAAAGGTTAAAAACATTATAACTTCAGCACCCAGAGTAAACCTAAAGTAAATATGTTGATGCATATTATTACAGTCATAGATATAAAGTGGTCATAGGATATATATATATACACACACACCATATATATATACATATATATATATATACACCAACATATGTATGTGTTGATAGATATAGATAGATAGATATAGATATAGATAGGTAGTTTTGTTTCCTGAATTTAATACAATGCTTTCCCATGTGATTACAAGTTCTTTTAGAACATTTTCTTAATGACTGTATAATGAATGTATCATAATTTATGGAGCCACACTCCTAAGGTTGTTTCTAGTTTTTCTTTAGTATTAAAATTATTCAATATAAATGTATGCCATAGAACTGTACAACAACTTAACTAACCATCATGTATTCATTCTTTCTGTTGTAAGAATAATCTTTGTAAAATAATAAAGCTGATTGTCACCTTCCAGTTTTTAATCCTTTAAAGTCCACTTCTTGTCCTTGTGATAAAAATTGGCTTTGGTACCACAGTCTTCAAGACCCTTCTTGATATGGTCCTTGCTGACATTTTAAGCTACATCATTCTCTGTTTCCCTCACTGCTTCACCCTAGTCCATCTGTTCTCCTTATCATCTCGATATGTTATCATACCCACAAAGGGCCTCCCTAATAATGCTTTCTGTCTGGAAGGCTCCTTGCCCCACTCAACTCTTTAGCTTATTTTTCAAAGGACTTTTCATTTATTTTCCCAGTTGTATTGAGATATGATTGACATATAATATTTTATAAGTTTAAGGTATGCAACATAATGATTTGATAAATGTATATACTGCAAAATGATTAACTCAATAAGTTTAGTTAAAATCCATTACCTTACAGTTACAATTTTATCCCAGCAAAATGAACTTTTAAGATCTTATTCTTTCACCATATTTTAAATATACAATGCAGTATTTTAACTATAGTCATCAGGTTGTATATTATACTCCTGAATTTATTTATCTAATAGTACATCACTGGCATAAAAACAGACACATAGACCAGTGAAACAAAATCAAGATCCTAGAAATAAATACATACATATATGGTCAACTGATATTTGACAAGGGAACCAAGAATACTCAATGGATAACAGGCATTCTCAATAAATAGCATGAGAGTATAATAAATGGATAACAGAAAGTATCAATAAATAATATTTTCCCCTTTCTTTTTACAAGGAAAAATGGATATTCAAATGCACAAGGATAAAACCGGTGCCCTATTTTATACTCTTCACAAACTTTAATGTGGAATGGATTAAAGGCTCATTATGATCTTTAGTTAAGATCAGAAACCATAAAACTCCTAGAAGAAAACATAGGGAAAAATCTCTTGATTTCAGTATTGGCAATTATTTTTTCATTATAATGTCCAAAGCACAAGCAACAAAATAAAAATGTAAACAAGTAGGACTACATCAAACTAAAAAAAAAAAAAGAAAGAAAGAAAACCATTTCTGCACAGCAAATGCAGTGATCAGTAAAATAAAAAGGCAACCCACAGAATGGGAAAAATTTTGCAAACCACCTATCTGACAAGAGGTTACCGTAATATCCAAAATATATAAGAAACTCATAGTAACCCAATAGCAAAAACAACACAAAACACTTCCCCCTCCACCAAGTAATTCAGTTCAATGAATGGGAAGATAATCTGAGTAGACATTTTTCCAATGAAGATATTCAAATAGTCACCAGGGATATGAAGAGTTGCTCAACATGACTAATCATCAGGGAAATGAAAATCAAAACACCAGTATTACCTCATGCCTGTTAGAATGGCTAGCATCAAAAAGACAAGAGATGGCAAATGCTGGAGAGTGCATGGGTAAAATGGTACCCTGGCATATTGCTGGGAATGTAAATTGGTACTGCCAATATAAAAAAACAGTATTGAAGTTCCTCAAAAAAATTAAATATAGAACTACCATATGCTATAGCAAATTTATTTCTGGACATATGTCTGAAATCACTATCCCAGAGAGATATCTGCACCTGGATTTCATTGCAGTATTATTTACAATAGCCAAGAGAGGCAAAGAAACTGAGTGTCCATCAGTGGATGAACTGATAGAGTGAATATGATATAGACATACAACACAATACTATCCACCACAAAAAAGAAAAGTATCCTGACACTTATGACAACATTGCTGCACCTTAAGAGTATTGTGCTAAGTAAAATAAGACAAAGACAAATGCCATATGGTCTCGTATACATGAGGAGTCTAAAAAAGAAACACACACACACACAAAAACCCCCCAAAATTAACAACAACAACAAACTCAGATAAACAGAGCAGATTTGTGGTTGCCAAAAGGAGGGGTTGAGAGAATTGGCTGAGGTGGTCGAAAGGAACAAACTTTCAACTGTAGCTCCTTCTTTATTATTTCTGCTCAAGTATCTCCATCTCATCAAATTTCCTTTTATTCCAAGTTATAAGTTTTCATTTAGCACTATATATCTTTCATTTCCAGCATGGACCACAATTTTGATGAGAATATGTGATTATTGGAAGTCTTGCCCAGTTTGACTATAATACTTTGAGGCAGGAATGTGTATAATTTTGGTCACCAGTAAATCTTTTAAGGGCTCTCCACATAATGAACAAATGTTGGGCAGGGAGAATTTGAATCTCTCCCTAATATTCCATATACAAATAAATAAAAAATGGAATAAAGAGTTATATATAAAATTGAAATTATAAAATTAAAAGAAATTTTGGATAATTTGTAAAACAATTTTTGATTGGAGAAGATCTCTGAACAATTATTTTTTATTATCTAAAATTATGACTTCTAATTTGACAGAAATGTTGCCATTGTAAGTGTATAAAGAAACATTTATAATACTGAATAATAGGCTAATTTCCTTAATATAGGAAAAATAACAAATCAAAAAATCCAAGAGAAAATTAGGACTAAGTATAATAATTCACAGAAAAAAATAGTTAATAAGTTATTTATTTATTTGTGGTAACATATATGTAAAAAACCTAAGATATTTGACCTAACTTTAAATAATTAGAAATTAAAATAGCAGATCAATTCTCGCTGATTAGATTAGCAATCACACAATATAGTGCTAAGTTATTTCTAGTAGAGAAATGAATTATCATATGTTAGTGGTGGAAATATATTTTGGTGTAAAGCTTCTTTGGTACCATTCAAAAATATCTATTCAAATTTTAAATGCACCCTCAATATAGTGAGAGTTTTTACTTCTCAGTATTTACCTTGAAACTATGCTACGTAATTATCCTTGAAAATACATGTTGGTTGTAGCATAGATTTCACTAGAAATACTCTGGAAACTGTCTAAATATTTACCAAACAGCAATATATATGAAATGTATATGTATAAAAAATAAATGGTGATATAAACATATATTTGAAATCTGAAATATTGAAAGGCATTAAAAGAAATGAGGTAAATCTCTGTATCCCTATGGAAAAATGTTCACTATTTCTTATTAATTTAAAAGAACAAGTGACAGAATAATATATATACTATGATTTCATTAATACAAAGGAATATATATACACAAATTGTTATAGAACATTACATATCTATAAAATGTCTTGAAAACATCTGATGTGAGCATTTGCTAGTGATGCACCTGGCCTGGATGTTGGAGTGTGTATTTGTAGCAGGCAGGTGGGGGGTAGGAAATGTTTTCTTTTTACTTTCTAGAACCATGTATGTTTGTTTTTCCTTTAAATACATTATTTTTATTATAAAAACTTAAAAATAATTATTTGCTAGTTGAACAAGTAAAGAGTGATAACTTCCTGTTAGAGTTCACATTTGATTTTAAATTCAGCTCCTCTCACAGTTTTACTGCTATTTAAATTAGTTTTCAGTATATTTAAAAATATATTAGGGTAATTTTTATAACCTCCACCCATTCACATTAATGCTTCTTAACTTTGTGCTCTTCTATTTTTTAAATGTTTTTATTAATTTTATTTATTAATTTATTTTTATTAATTTTAGAGGCAGAAATGGGGTGGTGAGAGAGGAGAGAGAGAAGGAGGGAGAGAGAGACAAAGAAACATCAATTTGCTTTTCCACTTATTTATGCATTTGTTGCTTGCTTCTCATATGTGCTCTGACCAGGGATCAAATCCACAACCTCGCTGTATCTGGGGGATGCTCTCACCAGCTGAGCTACCAAGTCAGGGCCACTCTTCTACCTTTTTAGAGAACTTTAAAAGTCACTGTCAAATTTCTCAAAATTCTGTGGATATATTGAGTCAAAGAATAATAAACTTTGGAAAGAATTGTCTCTAACATATTAATCAAACCTTTCATGACTGTTAGTGAAGTTGTAATACATCTTACATATTTGTTGAATCTTATGTGTGTTTTATATTGGATTATGTTTTTTTCCATTCTATTTTTTCCATCAATTTTTTTGCTTTTTCATTTATTTTTTTAGTTTTATTTTATTTGTTCAAGTACAATTTTCTATCTTTTCCTCCCATTCCAGCCCACCCACCCAGTCCTCCCCACCTCCCTTCCATTTCCACTCACCCCTAGTTTTTGTCCATGTGCCTTTTATACTTGTTCCTGTAAATCCTTCCCCCTTTCCCCTGAAATTTCCTCCCTTCTCCCCTCTGGACATTGTCAGCCTGTTCTCTATTTCAGTGTCTTTGGTTATATTTTGCTTGTTTGTTTGTTTTGTTCTTTAGGTTCCTGTTATAGGTGAGATCATACGGTATTTGTCTTTTACTGCCTGGCTTATTGCACTTAGCACAATGCTTTCCAGTTCCATCCATGCTGTTGCAAAGGGTAGGAGGTCCTTCTTTCTTTCTGCTGCATAGAATCCCATTGTGTAAATGGACCATAGTTTTTTGATCCATTCATTTACTGATGGGCACCTAGGTTGCTTCCAGTACTTGGCTATTGTAAATTCTGCTGCTATGAACATTGGGGCGCATAGTTTCCTTTGGATTGGTGTTTCAGGGTTCTTAGGATATAATCCTAGCAGTGGAATTGCTGGGTCAAAAGGCAGATCCATTTTTACTTTTCTTAGAAAATTCCATACTGTTTTCCATAGTGGTTGCACTAGTCTGTAATCCCATCAACAGTGCACTAGGATCCCTTTTTCTCCACAACCTCTCCAACACTTGTTGTTTGTTTCTTTGTTTATGATGGGCATTCTGACTGGTGTGAAGTGGTATCTTATTGTGGTTTTAATTTGCATCTCTCTGATAGCTAGTGATACTGAGCATCTTTTCATGTGTCTCTGGATCCTCTGTATGTCCTCCTTGGAGGAGTGCCTGTTCAAGTCCTTTGCCCATTTATTTAATTGGGTTGCTTGTCTTCTTAGAGTGGAGTCATGTTAGTTCTTTATATATTTTGGAGATTAAACCCTTGTCTGAGGTATCATTGGCAAATACATTTTCCCATACAGTTGGTTCTCTTTTGGTTTTGATACTGTTTTCTTTAGCTGTGCAGAAGCTTTTTATTTTGATGAGATCCCATTTGTTTATTCTTTCCTGTGTGTCCCTTGCTTTGGGGGACATATCAGCAAAAATGTTGCTGCGTGAAATATCTGAGATTTTCCTGCCTATGTTCTCCTCTAGGACTTTAATAGTGTCATGGCTTATATTTAAATCTTTTACCCACCTTGAATTTATTTTTGTGTATGGTATAAGTTGGTGCCTGAGTTTCATTTTTTGCACATAGCTGTCCAGTTCTCCCAACACCATTTGTTGAAGAGGCTATTGTTACCCCATTTTATGTTGCTGCC
>PVIA01005692.1:0-19767 GCA_004024845.1 Tonatia bakeri
GGTGGGGAGTGAGGGGGGAAAATGGGCCAACTGTAGTTGCATAATCAATAAAATAAAGAATTTTAAAAAAAAGTATTGGCTCTAGGGCTTTGATTTGTTCTTCCGTTTGAGCCATTTTTTTTGTGGGGAAGGGTCTGGTCACACCTGTTACATATGAGGGGTGGAGCCTTAGGTGTTCACCAGGGCGGGGCAACCCAGTCACTGGGTTGTGACCCTATATGTGGGGGTGGGGTCAGAGAGGGAACAATGGGGCTTGCTCTGTTCTCTGTCGGATTTCAGCCCCCTCTGCCACTTCACACAAGTCAATTGAGCCTTCTGGTGCTGGTTCCTGGGTGGATGCGCTTGCAAATGTTCTAGGACCCGGAGGGTCTTTCCAACAAACTCTCCTGTGAGGCTGGGAGTTTCTCCCAGCACCTCAACTTCCACAAATATTTTCAATTGGTGCTTTTAGGCTTTATTTCCCAGCACTGGGTCCCTGGGTTGCGTGGTCTGTCTCACTGCCCATTTTCACCTGGTCTATCTGCACATGAATGTGTGACTGCAGACAACCAGCTGCCTTGTGTGCCTCACTGGGTCTGCTCATTGCCTTCCTGTGCCTGTGCCTGGGGTCAGCCACTGGGATCTGCTAGCCATCTCCTGCGCCCTGAGCACCCAGGTCTGCCAGCCACCACTCTTTTCTGCAGCGACCCCTCTCCACTGGCTACCGGCTCTGCCCCTCTTACCGGTCTAGATGAATGGTTGTCAGATTTCCATACAGTTCAATTCTGTCTGTTCTGGTTGTTTTTTTGTTTCTAAATTTTTTGTCCTTAATTTTGGTTGTATGAGGAGGCACAGTGTGTCCACTTATGCCTCCATCTTGACCAGAAGTCTGGATGTGGTTTCTTTAATTCTGCAGTTGTGTGGTTATGAGACCTCCATTAAACTAGATTTTTGATGGTTCTGAGTGATGGTTGTTCTATAATTTAGTTGTAATTTTGATGTGGTTGTGCAAGGAGGTGAGCTGTGTTTACCTATGCTGCCATCTTGACCAGAAGTCCCTCAGCCATGATCAATTAACTCAGTTTCCCTCTCTCCTCTCTGGAGAAGTGGGAGTGCAGGGCTGGGAGAGGGGAGCTGAAAATTCCAAAGTTCTGATTATGGCTTGATGAACCACCATCCGGGAGCCCACCCAGAGTCACCTCAATAGAAAAAAAAAAAAAGATGCTTCTAGTGCCTTTTCCCCCCTCCTAGTACTCTTATCACTTAGAAAAGTACCAGCCTATTTTAGAAGTTCTGTGCCAGGAACCAGGAGCAGAGGCCAATCTTTATATCAGTAATCTTTATTTCTTTAAAAAAAAACATTTTGTTTGTTTATTTTTTAGAGAGGCAAGAGAGGGAGAAAGCAAGCGAGAGAAACTTGGATCAGGTTGCCTCTCTCACCTCCAAACTGGGGACCCGCAACCCAGTCATGTGCCCTGACCAGGAATTGAACCAGTGACCTTTTGGCTCACAGGCCAGTGCTTAGTCCACTGAGTTACACCAGCCAGGGTCGTCAGAAATCTTTTTCATTCTGAGTCTCCACTTAAGCATCACATCCTCAAGAAGACCTCCCTGACACCCCTTCCCAGACAAGTATGGTTCCTTATTATGCCCTTGCACATTATGTACCATGAACCCCTTCTCCATAGCCCTCCTCACACTTACAATGCTACATTTGTTTATGATTCTTTATTCTTAACATCTCATCCCCAGTGAATTAGATGTTCCATGAGGGCTGGGCCATGTCTCTTTTTTGCTTATTTCCACAGAGCCTGGCACAGAGCCATGGGAGGATTCTGGGATGTGGCATCTGCCCCCTCCCCACCAGGTCCCACCCCTGCCAGGATAAGCCTCCCTGGATGGGGAATCCATGGCCCTGGGTTCTTGGCTTGTCTCAGTCACAGCCTCTTTGTTGTGATCTTGAGTCAAGTAATTGTCTTAGTCTAGGGCCTGTGCCCCCACTGTCACGATTCCTTGGCCTGACTTCCTGAGGCACTGAAAAACTTGTGTTCAGTGTGAGAAGTGTGGGAAAGCAGCTTTGGTGCCAGGCCTGGCTGTGAGCAACAACAGCCGCTACCGCCTCTTAGCCTCAGTTTCTCCAGCTGCAATGAAAAGGGATTGAATACAAAGTCAAAGTTCCCTCCTCCAGCCCAAAGTCCCTGCCACACAGCCCATAGGCAACACATCTGTCCTGATGTCCTCTGTTCCCTCTGCTGCATCTGTCCCATCCAGCCCTGGTCTGGGCATTGCACAAGCTGAATTTTCATACACAGAGAGGAGCTGAGAAGTTGAATTTTCATACATGGAGAAGGCCTGGGGGTCTGAGGCAGTAAACTTGGCTCACCAGGCACTGCATTAAGTGCTTTACATCCTATTAAGCTTGCAGTACCCTGAGATGTAGGTTATCTTGTTCTTTCCATTTCACAGGCGGGAAAACTGTCACCTGAAAGGTTATGTGGTACACCCATAGCCCAGCAGTCAGGAAGAGACTGATCCAGGGTCCTGGGTTCAAACCACCCCTCTGAGCTGTACAGAGCAGGAAGCCCCTGGGGCAAGTTCCCTTTCTCAGGGGATTCTCTTGCCCTAGCCCACAGGAACTCCCCACTCTCTCCTCACTGTCCTACTTCCCCTAATAGCCTGGGAGCCTTGTAGGACCATGACTTCAGTTTGAGGTGTCACTGGGTTTGAGGCACAGCCTCCTTCTCCTAGCTGGGAAAGAGGATAACAACCCCATCACCCAGCACCCGGTGGGTCACGATAAAAGGCTGGGGAACAGGTGTTGTGGGGACAGAGAGTGAAAGAGCTACGTGATCCATTCCAGCTCAATGTCATCCATATTTCTGGCCCACTGCAGCTAACACAACAGTGTGCTCTCCTGGCACCCGGGTCAGGATAACCCAGTGGGTGAGGGTTACTCAAGCAGACCTTCTTTCTGCAACCTGGGCACCAGGGAAGGCCACCCAGAGAACGTGATGAGCTAACCAGCTAACGGAGAGTGAGCCGGAGACGGCAGGAGGGCAGCAGGGAGAAAGCACATTGAGGAACAGAAGGAAGTTACAAGTGGGAGCCGCCCCTTGGAGGCCCAGCAGGGAGTGAGAACTGTCCCTGAGAGTCTCCAGTAAGGAGTTGGCCTTTGACTCAAAGGTTTTGGGGATGAGTCCCTGATCGATGTGGTATGAAATGCGTTTCTAACAAGGCTCTGTCAGAGGTGAGGAAAAGGACTTGGCAGGAAGGGAGGGGCGCTTATGAGGCCAAGGCAGTGCCCAGAGGAGAGAAGAGGGAAGCCATGCCTGGGATGCTGGGCACAAGGGAGGAGCATTTAGGAGGCTGAATAGCAAGTGAGGGATGAATCCCAAGGGTCTGGATTAAGGTGCCCATCTGGGGCAGGTCTTTGGAGGATCATTGGTTGGGACCACTGGGACAAGGAGGGAGTGTGCTAGCTTTTTCCCCTAGTCCTGCTGTGTCCTGCTGATGTAATATAGTCCCCTGGACTTCCTCTGGTGACCACCCACTTCAGCCCCAGTTCTGAGTTTTCCCAGAATAATGGACCTGGGCCCCAGGGCCAGGCTGCTATCTCTACCTCCAGGTGGGTGAGGGTTGAAGAAGGTGGGGCAGGCTGCAGTTGTAACTGGAGATGCTGGTTTTGGGTGGTGACTTTGTCAATGCCCTCCTGCCAAAGGCCACCAGAGATACAGGGCAGCTAACAAACCAGGTGACTCCATAAGAGGGTGTCTGAAAGCACGCATAGGGTCTGGGCTTGGGTTCTGTGATTGGGGAGGGTTTAATGCAGCAGGGCTTTACTCTCGATTGGATGCTGTTTAGAAGCAGGGGCAACTCTGTGACTGGGGATCTTCACAAACTATCTGGGAAAAGGGAAGACCAGACCAAGACTGCAGCCACCATTAGCAAGAATCAACAGATCTCACGCTAGCCAACATGGGGACAGCTGCATTAACTTCCTAGGTTTGCCATAACAAGTCCCCACAAACTGGATGGCTTCTCACAACAGAAATCTATTCTTTCTCTCAGTTTCGGAGGCTGGAAGTTTGATATCAAGGCGCTGGCAGGTTGGCTCCTTCTGAGGGAGGGTCTGTTCCTTTCTTCTCTCCAGCTCCTGGTGGCTGCTGGCATGCCGCGACATTCCTTGGCTTGTAGATGCCTCACTCCAACCTCAGACTCTGTCTTCACATGTCTTCTCTGGGTCTGTGTTTTCTCCTTTTCTGTCCCTTTTAAGGACATTCATAATTGGATGTAGAGCCCACTCTAATCCAAGATGATCTTACTCAATATCCTTAGGAGATATATGCAAAGACTCTTATTCCAAATGAGGTCACATTCTGAGGTTTCAGGTAGACACATCTTTTGGGCCCAGAAGTCAGCCCACTACAGGGCAGACTGGTCCTTTTGGTGGTTTTGACAAATTTCATGTGTTTTCTGTGCTCAGACACATGGTTCCGGAGTGGTCCTGTTTGTCTCGATCCACCAGGGTCACAGAGTGCCCTTGGGTGATGTGATATTTGGAGAAATTGCTTACATTCAGCCAGGGAATACCAAGGCCCAGCCCTAAGCGCCAGACAAGCTCCTGGAGGCCAGGGCTTTCTTTTCTCTTCCTCGTGTGAAGTCAGTGAGGGAGGGAGCCCTGCTGACATCCAGCGGCGGGGTGGGTGAGGAGTCCAGCCCCAGGGGCAGGGCGGGAGTGTGCCTTGAGGGTTGAAGGACCAACCAGACTCTGGGCAGCTACAGGTCAGCGAGCAAGAGGGAGAAAGGTAGGAGGGGAGAGAAGGGAGGGGGAGGGTGTGCAGTGGAAGCACTGCTCTTCCTCTGAAGAAAATGCGGGGTCCCCGGAGCATCCTGATTGGAGCAGTGAATACGACAGACCGGGGTCATTAGCAGGCATTTCCATGGACTGACTGTTGGTGGACTGGGGTGGTTTCAAGAGCAAGGGGAGGAGAGGAACTGGAAACAGCAAGATGAGGCCATTCTTATCAGATGTTCTGCAAAGCGGAGCAGAGAAAGGGCTGGGGGGAAGCTGAGGTCACTGGTGGGGAAGTGGAATCGAATTAAGAGATGGTTTTTGCTGTGTTTCCTTTTAAGGTGAGAGCAGTAAGAGTTTGACTGCTGCTCGGAGTGATCCACAGCAGCAGAGGGCAGTCTGGACGGCGTCATTAGGAGAGGGCATGACAGCAGGCCAGGGAGACAGGCTCCAGTGCCCAGGTGGTAGCTTGGCTGGGCAGGGTGGGCAGGGGGGCGGAGGGAGGCAGGCGGGGAGACTCGGCCACCAGGGGTTCTCTTCTCAGAGCCTCCTTCCACATCTCGTCTGCACTTTCCCATAGTAAACCTGCCCCCAGGCCATGAGGCAGTAGTGTCACCCAACCTGGCCTCGGTGTGGAGACAGCACTTATGGCTCCACAGACCCCTAAAGGGGACTAGAGATAGTGACAGAAGTAGGAAATAGAGAGGGAGAAAAATCAGAAAGAGACCAAAATCCAGAGTCTTCACAGACCCAGGCACATCAACTCAAGTCGGGAGCTCTGCTGTGCTGTGCATAGTCCAAACCACCAGCACCCGGGTGGACTCGCTGCTTACCGCTTGCCAGCTGTGTGACCTTGGTCCCGGCACTCCTCTGGGCCTCAGGTTCCCCACCTGTAAAATGGGACACCACCAACCTCATATCAGGGCTGTTGGGAGAATTAGGGAGATAATACACGTCTGGACAGAAAGCTCGCTATATTCTTTTCAGTGCTCCTGGTCGGCTCCTCACAGCCCCACCTCAGGGCTCACACCCATCAACACATTGATTCCAAGAGTGGTAGCAGGGCGCCCCCTGCTGGCTTACTCTGGAACCGCACCTTTGCCCCTGTTCAGAGTTGAACCGTCCCAGTCCTATTCCCTAGGAGAACAGGCAAATGATTTTATTCCACAACAGATGCCATCCAAAAATCAGCAGGCGAGAGCTTCCAGTGGCAGGGTCTTGGCAAGGGGCGGCAGGGCCATGTCTGGCTACAAAGGTGGCAAGAAGAAGCCCCTAAAGCAGCCCAAGAAATAGGTCAAAGGAGATGGACAAGGAAGATAAGGCATTCAAGCAGAGGCAGAAAGAGAAGAAACTTGAGGAACTAAAGCAAAGGCCCGGGGGAAGGGCCCCCTGGCCATGGGTGGAATTAGGAAATCTGGCAAAAAGTGAGCTGTTCTCATGCCTGGGGCAGTGGTGACCCTTCATTCCATTCCTGTTACAACATCTGGATTCCTGTCGCAACTCTCTTGCCACCTATATAGCTGGACTGAAGTGCTGTCTTGGAGCCTGTTGCACATTTAAGAACAAACTTTTGTAAAATAAATGAATAAAATAATAATAATAATAATAATAATAATAATAATAATAGTCATGCAGTGGCTCATCTCTTTAGTTCTTCTCACTGCCATTTCAACCTTAGCTGTGAGTTCAGAGTAAACCCAGCCCAGAATCCTGTCAAAGAGTCTTCAGTCTTTGTTCCATCCAGAATTCTGTACCACCTGGAATTAAACCAGCTCCTTTGAAATGGCTGTTGAAAAAAAAAATCAGTAGGTGAGCATTCCAGAACCTTCCCATCACCCCCATCATCATATGCTGGGGGTTTAATCCACCCCGCCCCCTGTGGTCTTGCATCTGCCCCTGCATGGAGTGCCCTCCCCTCCACCATGTGGGAACACAAATGTCTCCCTTCTGGAACTTTCCATGACCTTCCCCGCCCTTCCTTCCTGCAGACAGAACTACTGGAACTTTCTCTTCTGTACGCTCTTACCTCTGGATTTGCTAAATTATGTGAGAGCACTAAAACACCTGTCTCACCTGAGGCTAGGTGATGACCTTATTCATCGGCTGCCAGAGGGATTTTAAAACATCTGAAATCTCCCCAAGGAAGTCTCCCTCACTGTGGGTGACGGGTGAGGGGTGAGTGTGTGTGTGATGTATTCTGGATTATCCGATATTTCTACATGAGCATATCCTTTTTTTTTTTTTAAGGAAAAAAAATATTTTCATGGCTTCCTGGTATTTTCAAATTCCCCAGCAAAGCTTACAGGGTGGGGTCTGGCCTCTGCCTTTGACTCCTCCCTCCTTCCACCCACCAGCACCCCACACCTGCCTCCATGCCTCTTCACACTGGTTGTCCTTCCTGGAGAATCTTGGTCCACACTCCTCCACACAGCAAATCCCTACTGGTCTTCAATGCTTGGCCCAACTGTCATCTCCCTAGAAGCCTTCTTGACCCCCACGGTCGTGCTGTCCTCACCTGTCTGGCCCTCCACTAAAGCTCTCAGCATCGACAACACTGCGTATGCTGCCTTGAAGGAGCAGGCCCCCTGTAGGCAGGGAGGGGTAGTGCACAGCCTTCGTGCTCAACCCTGCTGAGAGCAGTCAGTCCCCCCGTCATGGTTTACTCACAAGCAAAATGAAGGGTCCAGACAGAATCTCATAAACCCTTCAGACTCTAAAATTCTATGGTTTGCAGAGAGTAGTTACCTTATTTTAAGCAACTGTCACCCAACAGCAGATGCTGCGCCGGGATCACCTGGGAAATGGGCTGTTCTCTGTCCTTCTTCATGGGATTCACCCTCCTCTCCCCACCCCCGGGCAGGGACACATGGGTTGTCCTCTCCCTCCTTAGCCGATGGCTCCGTTAGTGGGCACAGGACTTCAGGGAAGCTTATGGTCGCTTCCCATCTAGGGTGGACTGTGTCCTAGGGGAAGAGGCTGTCTCTCAGCAGCATCATGCTCATCTGTGTGATAGTCATTTGCCAACACCTGTAGTGAATAGGAGGGTCAATGTCTAAAGCTGCACTAAAGGAAAGAGGCAACTGAGCCGCCTTCTGAAGCGCTCGTCTTTGAGGGGCATGTGGACACGACTGGGAGAAATCAGAAACATGGTGCCAGGCAAGCCAGGTTTCTTTCTACACATACATCCCTTCTCACACCACGTAACTACCAAGTTCAGGCACTCCTGCTTCCACTGAAGACAACTGGGCCCTTGAAGGAAAAGATGCATAGCTTTGCAGGCTTGGATAGCCTCCGCTGAGCTTTCTTTGAGACACCGATGCCAAGTTTTACTCTGCAACGCAAATGCTGGACCCAAATAATGCAGGGCATGAGCTCTCCCTAGGAAGCATGTCTTTTATTACCCAAACTAGCTCTAAACCCTTTCACATAGCTTCCAGTAAGTTGTTTTTTTGGAAAACAATTAACTTCAAAACCAATGCCCAGCTACAGTCAATGAAGCTACAGCCCATGGAGCACAACCATGCCCTGACCGCAGGCCGCGCTCACTCACCCTTCACCCCAGCCCGTGCTGGAGGCTGCGTGGGCCTGTGCCCTGGATTCGGACTAGTCTCGACCCCAACTTCACTGCAGTGGGATCACAGGGGTTTATTTTGTCTCTGAGCCATATTCTCACCTGTAGAATGGGGATAAAAACAGTACTCGTCTTAGGGCTCTGTGAACTCAGTGACACGATGTAAATCAGGGTTCCTCGGCCTCTCCTCCCCTGTGGACGCCACTCCTATTCCTGCTCAAGCCCCACCTACTGTCTCCCCCCAACCCCACCTGGGTTGGTGGAAAAACTGTCTTCCATGAAACAGGTCCCTAGTTCCAAAGAGTTGGGGGCCGCTGCTGGGTTGTCAGGTTGGGTAGGTGATCAATGTGTCACTACAATGAGGGGGAGGTAGTCTCCTAAGATGAGGACCCTCACTTTAATGGAAGCTGATGAAGTCAACGTCCTGCACACTTGTGACTTTATGGACCCTTCCGTTCTTACCAGGCTGCACCGGCTGCAAGTCTACTGTCCGCCCAAGGGACCTGGAGCCGAGCTGGCACCTCCATCACAAAGCCGTCCACGTGCATAATCCCGGCCACACGCCCAGTGCACTTGCCGCAGTGACGCTCCAGCAGGCAAGACACTTCCGTCCAGCCCAAGCGCCGGCTGGACCCCTTCTAAACGTACACAACTTTGGCTTCCTTTTGCTCCTGTGCTACCTGAGCTGCAGCTGTAACCAGAGAGCAGGTGACCGGGTTTAAACCACACCCACTGCAGGACAAATGCCCCAAAGCCCAGTCTCCCAGTGAAGAGCCGCTGGCACCTCTTCACCCACTGGGCTTCACTCTGGGGCTGGAATCTCTAATTAGGAGTCTCGCATTCATCAGGGGGCATTTTCATGTGTGGTAATAAAATGGAGACGGAGCACCACCTCCCAAGCCCAAAGGCTGTACCTCTGACAAACCTCCCTCATGCCCATGGGGATTGGTGATGGTGACTGAATCACAACTGCACGGGAATGACAAAAGTTACATTTAATTTACAATGTAATAAAGGTTACAGGTAAAAAGCTACACTTAAAGCGTGAAAAGGCCTATTACACAAATGTACAAATCTCTGTACAAAGCTCACATCAATGTTGCCTACCTCCGTCTCCTAGTCTCCTACATCTGTTGGCCAGGACTAGGCTTAGCGCTCTGGGAAACGAGAGCTCTCAGTCAAAGGGGGGAAGAGCCTCCGAACCAACTTCTAAAAACGTCCTCTTAGAGACATCAGTTACTCGCAAAGTTAAATCTTCTTCTTTTTAATTGGAATTCTTCTAACTGGTCATATCCTTTATAAGTCGCCTTCATTAACACACTTGAAAAGGAAAAGTAAAGCCTTAGAGAGTAGAGGACAGTACTCCGGAATCAAATGAGAAACTTCTGCAAGTGGGTACTCAGGTTTGAGAAGAAAAACAGGTGAAGTTCAAACAAGTAGTAAGTGTAAAACTACCAACCTGTGTCTCTGGCACTGGCCTCAGCCACAAGCAAAATGTTCTCATTCCAACAGAAAGAACACAAGAGAAACGCCTAACTACTGGACCTCAAAACCACCGACCAGGAAAACATTTTGAGTTTAAACTTGAGCTTAACTGAAGAGTACTAAACCCTTTCTGATCAACCTCAGATCCATGGCAACCCTTTTGTTCTGTGGGACTGCCAGGGCTAGTACATTTAAATTAGGCTGCAGCACCCACAAGGCTGATGAGGTGACAGTCACCTCCCCATCTCTGAATTTAACCTGACGACCTGGAGTCTCTCCCTAGGGTACTTGACTTTAAATAAAAATGATCCTAGAAAGAGGGAGGAAAGGAGGAGGTAATGAAAGGCCTGGGAGAGAGCCAGGGCAGTCTATTTAAAAGGATGTATAAAACATTTCTCTACACGGAAAGTGTTCTGAAGACTAGTCTTTACGGGTTATTTCACCCCCACCCCAAGTTTTGATATTACATGGTTAGGACCCAGGAGACATTCTGAAAGACGATACTGCACACATGGAAAATTTTTCTCCCTAGTTCATTAGCTCCCCCATCGCCCTTCCACCCAACTCCCACCCAATCCCACCCTTCTCCATGACCAAAAATATCAAATCAGTAAGGAAGGAGTGGGCTTCTTGCCCGGCCAAGCTTCTTTTGCATATTTCTTCTTCTTGGGTTCATTGACAGCTTCAGGGTTATAGACGACAGGGTTTGGTGCAGGATTCATGGTCACTGCTGATGGCACAACAGGAGTCAAGTCCACGTCAGGGGCAAGGTTTGGGTATGGCATGGGCAAACCACCGATGAGTGCTGTCCCGTGGATGCCATGTGGCTGGGAGCCGGCTTCACTGTGCGTGGGGGGCAGACCTCCATAGAGTCCTCCACTGAATGCAAAGTTCTGTATCCGCCTGCTACCTGATTCTTCCAGGCCCAGGGAGCCAGCGCCCTCCACTCGCTTCTTCTGTGGTTCACAAGGAAGAGAGGAGACAAGAGGTGAGTCACAGAGTGGTACTAATTAGCTTTTTTCCTATTCTAGTCCTAAAAGAATTGGGGGGGGGGCGCTTTTGTTTCATTGTTTTATTTCCCAGACAGTCTATTTCACTGTCCTGAAACTTCAGGGTTTACAGAGACTTTACAGTGGCCGTCCAACATGCCAGGTCCACAGAAAATCTTCACCACCCGAGTCACACCAAAGAAATGAGGAGAGAGTGTGGGCTTTTCCTAAAGTAAAACATATCTATGCAGTTTAAGTGATCAGTCTTTATCCTTAGGTTGTCATACTACCCCTCCCTCTCTCTCTGTTTTTAAAGATTCTATCTATCTATCTATCTATCTATCTATCTATCTATCTATCTATCTATCTATTTTTCCCAGCGGCAGGGGAAGGGAGGGAGAAGGAGAGGGAAAGAACCGTCAATGTGTGGTTGCCTCTTGCACATCCCCTACTGGGGATCTAGCCCGACAACCCAGGGATGTGCCCTGCCTGGGAATCGAACCAGTGACCTTTAGGTTCACAGGCTGGCACTCAATCCACTGAGCCACACCAGCCAGGGCAAGAGTGATTTTTTTTTTAAGAGTGAATTTTTAAACCATACCATATGAAATGGCATTTCAAATACTGTTACAATGTGCTTCCTACCTTCACTGGTACCACTGCAGTCTGCACCATGTTCCGGAAGCGTCCAACCGAGGGATCCACATCCTCTGCAAAAAGACACAAGGGAAGAGTTAGGTTGGTATTCTACAGTGAGGACTAAGGGTATAGCGCTCGCTGCAAACAGAGCAATCACAACAACTCATATTAAAACAGTAACATCCAGCTAATTTTTTGAGTGTTTACTGGGTGCTGAGCACTGGTTAAATCCTCACAAGCCTATGAGGTAAACACCACTACAGTAAACACTTAATTGACAAGAAAACAACTCAGGCCCTGGCAGATGAGGCTCAGTGGACTGAGCTCCAGCCTGAGAACCGAAAGGTCACAGGTTTGATTCCTAGGCAGGGCACATGACTGGATTGTAAGCCAGGTTCCCAGTTGGGAACATGTGAGAGGCAACTGTTTCTCTCTCACACATGGATGCTTCTCTCCCTCTCTGTCTCCTTCCCTTCCCCTCTCTCTAGAAATAAACAAATAAAATTTTATTAAAAAAAAAAAAAAACAGGCGATGGTGGGGATAATGGCTAAAATTTTATTTGTTTATTTCTAGAGCGAAGAAGAGAGGGAGACAGGGAGAGAAACATCAATGTGTGGTTGCCTCTCACACCCCCCTAAGTGGCGACCTGGCCTGCAACCCAGGCATGTGCCCTGACTGGGAATTGAATGAGCAACCTTTTGGCTCACAGGCTGGCACTCAATCCACTGAGTCACACCAACCAGGGCAAATAAATAAAATCTTTAAAAAACAAACAAGAAAAACCACTCCTGTAAATTCCTTTGGAAAATAAAGATTCCTTATTTAATTTGAATAATTAATACCTGGTTGATTTAAGCCTGACTTTTCATGTTAGGATGCCTCTGAAGAATATACCCTGGTATAGTCATTGAACAACCAACCTTTGTTCAATTAATGAGCGAATGAATGGCTTCCGCATGAAAGAGGAAAAGACAACTAGATTCAGGAAGGACACAAGGTCTCTAAAAAAGGCACCCTTATCTTTTCTCATCCCCAAAGGAGCCCTGTTCCAATCATCCCTTCAGCAACGAGGCACACGAGCAACGGGAGCCTGACAAGAGTGGCTACTGGGGTGTACACCCCACCAGTGCACCAGCCCTACAGAAGGGAGGGGCTAAGCCTCTCTGGGGGACCCTGTTCTGTGCTGGCTGAATGGTGGTCAAGCCTCTCATCCCCTCCTCATTCTCCAGCCATTCTACTCCTAGACAGAGGATACAACCACTCCAGGAGACCCCTGTTCCTGGATATCTACCAACTAATTCCCTGCTAAGTCGACTTCAGGGTATAGGAAAGCTTGCATGGCCAGAAGGCCGACATTCTGACAGGCGATGGTAGGGATAATGGCTAACAATTATTAAGAGCTTACTGAATGCCGAGCACCGATCTGAAGTATTTTTACATATCATGCATTTAATCTTCTCACCAGTCCTGTGAGGACAGTAGTCTTTTAAGTTACTTGACCAAGGTCATACAAGTACAGGTACAGAGGGGGACTTCCAACCCAGGCCCTCCGATTTCAGAGCCCATACTCTTTAACCATTACATTACACTCTGCCTGAGTACATGGCCTTAACACAGCTCTGGGCAATACTTCCCCAGGAGAAAAACAAAGCAGATCAGATGCTGATCATCTAGTCCAGTAATTCCCAAGTTATCAGCTATTCATTAGTACAAGAACTTGTTTTAAACTAGAAATTTCTAGGTCCCACCTCTAGAAACTCTTACTCCATAGGTTCTGGGCCCAGAATAAGCTTCCGAGATTGGTCATCTCACCCCTGCCTGAACATTTCCCTCAGGCATTCACGACTTCTGGCAGTAAACCGTTCCGCTTCACACACCATCTAGGGACAGTAAACTGGTCCCTAGAATGAATGCCCCAATCTCTTTCACAGGAATCCTTTCAACTCTTTTAAATATAAGAAAGACCGATGTTGTTATAGCTGTTTAATCCTAAGGGTATCTTTATTGATTTTAGAGAGAAAGGAAGAGGGGGAGAGGGAGGGAGGGAGACAGAGAGAGAGACAGAGAGGAACATCAATCAGCTGCCTCCATGTATGCCCCGTACCCCTGCGACTGAACCCACAACCTTTTCAGGTACGGGATGATACCCCAACCAGCTGAACCACCCAGCCAGGCTCCTTGTTGCTTTTTAGACTGAACCAAACACTTGCTACTCACTGGCTCTGGTTTTGCCCACTGCTTCCTCTAGGTTGGCCCTGCACGTATCTGACCACAGGGGCCACGCCTCCTCCCTCTGCTCGCCCTCACACACGGTCCCCTCCCCACATTCCAGCTTCCGGGGCTGGGGGCTAAGGGACTGTTCTCCATACCTATGAGTCTCTACCTCCATTTAAATAATTGATATTTTGAACCTAAATGCAGGGCTTGAAAGTGATTCTCACTGCATTTCATTTTGGGTGTTAATAGAGACTTATTAGTCTGGGATTCCTGTTTCTATCCATTGAGATTTATGTTCAAAGTTTTTTGAATCCCAATTCCATCTTCACTGTATAAACTATAACTCCCAGCTCTATGTCATTCACCTACCAGAGTACTTAAGATACAACATGAACCCAGGGGGAGGGGTGGGGAGAAAGCGCAGACAACTGTAATTGAACAACAATAAAGTAATAAAAAAAAGATACAACATGGACCCAATAAACAAATGTTAGACGATGGAACAAACTGGTCAAATTAGTGGCTGTCCCATATGATGTTCTTAGCTTACTGACATTTTCAGACAAACTTTCTATGAATTACTCTCCAACAGACAGGCCAGGCCTCAATGCGGGTAATAGCAGCAGCAGAAGCAGGTTCTCCAATCTTAAGAGTTACCGAGCATACACAGAACCGCAAAAAGACAATAATGTCCTCCTTACAGGTAAAGACAGCAAACACCTATGCTTAACTTAACCCTTCACTATGACCTGGACATACTTGATCAGCAGAGGAAAATTACAGCCTTGCTCTGTATACCGAGTCACATGGGCCCTGCCTTCAGCTATTTCTTTCATGCCACAAGTGGATAATGCTTGAGTGTTGAGGGCGCTACACCAATGAACTACAGAAACTCTCTCTCCTTAATGTAGCACCTGCTACCCTAAACCTTGTGAGAGACACGGCAGCTGACCTGTAGGTTATGTGCACCACTCTCTCTGAGACCATACTTTTTCACCAGAAGAAACTGGGAAGATACCTCACCTGGGTTGATGATCTCATCATCCTCACTGAAAGTCACCCGTGAGTTCTTCCTCTTCCTCTTTGGTCTCTGAATATCCAGATTCCCCTCTTCAATGGTGAGGGTGGAGATCCGCTTGTTGTGGGCAGTGTTGAACTCTGTTAGGTTCTAGGCCAAGGTTCACACAGGAAAGACAGGAGTCAGTACACAGAAGATCTGAAGAATACATTCCTACGTAAAGGGCAGGAAAGCATTAGGGTCTAACTCTGACTTCCCCAGGCAGACGAGATTCTCTTCTCTACTCAGAAAAAACTCATTACTGTCCCTAGATTGCTAATATTAGCAGATACCTTTAACAGAATGTGAGACGCCTTCTTTGACTAGTAGGGCAGTGGTATTCAAAACGGGGTGGAAGCCGTGAGCTGAGAACAGGCTGTCTGTATAACCATCTTTGAGTCGAGGTTTTAAGCTTTTTTTTTTCTTTTAAAGAAAGGCTATAACACCTTTATGCTGAGAATTAAAAGAATATGACCTCAAGGAACTCCAAGAATTGTTTTAAAATAACAAAACAGAGATGAGAAAGGACACTTCACAGCTTTTCCTTCAGAACTCACAGGGACACTGCCAGTGCACTTGATGTTTGGCATTAACGTGCTGTCACTGCCCCATTGCTGCGTATGGCCCCATTTCTATTCATAACCATCCATCCATCTCAACGATTAACTTGGCCTCAGCACCACTGCCTGCCTCTTCCCAATCCTCTGGACTCGCTCCAGTCTGCACTGCAGTTTGTGATATTCAGAATGTCTTGAGAATGAAGATTCAGACAGACCTCACACACTAAATTTAAAAGACAGAAAAGCATGGAAGAAGCCTGGAGGAAAAAGGGGCAAGAGTGACTGCCATCAAGGCCTCTGGTTATGAGGCTACTTCTTTGTAACAAAATAACTTGTAAATTGTAAGATTTCTGTAAGTGCTTTTCTCCCTAAGGGCTGGGAAACTACCTTAATGCACTAGAATAGTAAGTGCAAGTGGGTGGTTAAGGCCATGCTTGGGTATGCTCTACCTGAATAGACCAGTCACACCAAATGCAGGGACAGACATGTAAAGGATGACAGCCACATCACAAACTATGGGGGTCAGCCTCTAGAAAACTTAAAATAAAATACTGTAAAAATCACAGCATTCAGGGCAGCCAGGTCCATAAGAACAAAAACAGTCTATTTCTATTCAGAAGATTCCTGGGTTATTTGGACAGTGTCAAAAAAGCTTCAGTCTAAGTCAGTGTTGTCCAATCAAACTTTCTGAATGATAACAATGTTGTCTACCTGTGCTACAACACGGAAGTCACTAGTCACATATGACTACCAAGTACTCGACATGCAGCTGGTAGCTACCACCATGGACAGTGCAGCTTTGGGAAAAATTTAACTCCCAGCCTTGGCTTCTGACATCCAGCAAAGGTGCACAAGAAAACCATGAGTGTCCACTGGCAAGAGACCTAGTCTCCTTGTCACCCTTGTCATGCACAACCAAACTCACACAATGCAGCTCTCCAACGTGTGTCAGTTGACCACACTAGGCTACCTAAGTGACAAAAGCCCATTACTGACCTCAGGAAGATCTCCTGGAGCTAAGTCATTGGCATTTTAAGCTACACACTGCCAAAACCGGAGTCCCAAAAGACAAAACAATGACATAGACGTGGAATTACATCAAGTTCGGTTTCCTCCTCTGGAAGCCCCAGTAAGCCCTTGAGTTCATCATCCTCTCCACCCATCTTCTCATCTCCTTTCACAGCCGATGGCAATGTCTGAGGCTTCTCGCGAAGAGTGTATGCCCTTGTGGATGCACCAAATGAGACTGTGGAATCGATGGGAATTTGCTGAGGCTTGTGAGGTTCCAATCGAATGTGACCCAAGAAAGTGCCGTGTGCTGGGAATAACCAAATCAAAAATGTAAGAGAAAAAAACCAACCTGAGTTGTAGAAGGGAGAGCAGCTCCTCCCAGCATACCAGTTCTGCTTTTTAAAATGAAAATGACACTGGGTCCACTTTGCATCCCTTGTCATGGGTCACAATGAAAAGGAAAACTCTTTCACTGGGTCTTGAATCTCTTCAGTGGAATTCTTACACATCTTCAGACCTGCTGCCACCCCATATAACAAACACCACCGCTTGCTCTCTGCTGCCAGGCAGGCTCAGGTCCATTCTGGGCCCAGCAGGAATGGCTTCAGCCCAGCAATAACCATGCCACCTACGGCAGGAGACAGGCATCGCTGTGGTCTGACCTCGCCAGCCCCAAATCTAAGGAACACAGGCCCCGGGGGCAGTGATCCTTGGGCTTTCCCCAGGACAAGACAAGGAAGTTGGCTGAAACAGGTGTAATATGAATGCCCAGGCAAACCAAAATCCTACTGCAGAGTCTGAAAACTTTTCCATGTCTGCATTCTGCATGTCATAAAACGGAGAGAAAAGATGAGATAAATTTGCAAGTAAGTACTTGTGTGACACAGCTCTCCAAAACCACTACATAGGCAGACTGGGCTGGGGTCCGTGTGGGGAAATGAGGAAGGAGAACATGGGCAGCCCAGGAAGCAGGACCCTTTGAATTCCACACTGTATTCATATAAGGGGAGAATGAACAAACTTCAGGGCTCCATGTGGTTAAGTCTCAATTGCATTTCTGGGATTATCTTTGGCAAAGTTGAAAATCTTATTAGTTGTAGTATGTTCATGAAATTAAAATAGATATTATTAGTAGGCAAAGCAGAATGTAGCTGGAGTAAATAACCCACTACAAGAAAATTAAACTGTTCAAAAGCATTTTTTTAAATGTCCCACACCACTATTCTATTACATTAATGGAGCTAATCACAGCTTCTGCTTAAATTGGACCACAATTTATCAAGGTCCTATAAACACTTGGACTCCCGTGGCCCCCAGCTCCTAGGTATTTTTGTAGTTGTTATTTGCTGTCTATACCTACGCCTTCTCCAGGACAGTCCTCCCCCGAAACCTTCTCTCTCCAGTCACCAATTATTTCAGGAGAATAGGCGATGATATCACAGGAGTTGAGAAGGGTGGATTTAAAAACCAAACATAAATTTCTTCCTTGATCAGTAATAGAACTCAACTTTGAAACTGAAGAACCCAAAGGGCATTTTTACATTGGCCAAAAGAAATGTGTGAATGGGGGATGGATGGGATGTCAGTTACTTACTACTGTTGAGATCTATTAGGAAAACTCTCTTCAGATGCTTGTGGTAGACCAAGGCAGCGTGGACCCGCGAGCAGGACTGGTGGTCAATGGTGAAGTCACACAAATCAGGGTTTCTCCCAAATAAGTAATACTTCTTTTCATCAATAATCAGTTTCTAAATAAACATTAGATTCAATATTACTCAAATCATTGCAACAGGGTTTAGCAAACATTCTTCCAATCAAATAAACAGAGGATTATGAATAGATAAAATTCCTTGCCAAGGTGAAAAAAAAGTTATTTCCTGTTATTCTTCAAGATAAAGAGCTCAGAATAATTTACTAACATTTTGAGGGGTAGATGCAATTAATCTTCCCAAATACAGTGGTCAAATGTCTAGTGTTGATTTAACACTAGAATGAGATGAAAACAGCCTGCAAGAGGGGTTGTCTTTTGTCCACTGGAAACTTGAGATTTCACTGGATCTTACTTTTAGATCAAGCAGGAAACAAGAACACAAATCATATCTATAAAGTAATGACTGCTTTTCAGAAAACATGCATCTAAAAGAAGAGTATCAATTGGTTAGGAAAGGAAGGGGGTATAAACATCTACCTATATTCTAAGGGTCAGAATACCTGGAGCTGATTTAGCTTTACGAAAAACTTACTACACTGTCTTTGTTTTTCTTTTAATTCTTGATGAGTAAACCCTGACACAGCCTGGTTGTAGACAGCTGTAGATAAATTTTTGCTAACACCTCTTCCAGTTTTAATTTTTCTTTTAATTGATTAATTTTTAGAGAGAGGGAGGGGGAGAGAGAGAGACAGACAGACAGACAGAGAGGCATCAATTTGTTGTTCCACTTCTTTATGCATTCATTGGTTGATTCTTGTGTGCCCCCTGACCAGGAATTGAACCTGCGATCTTGGTGTATTGAGACCATGCTATAACCAACTGGTCAGGGCTTCTTCCAGTTTTAAAAGTCTGCCATTTGACCATTTTAAAGAATAACCCTTATTGGATATATGATGTTTTTCCTTTAAAGGAAAACATTATAGGTCTCATTCTGTTCTAGTTCACATCTCAAATTATACTCCGAAATATCCCTGAGGTAACATAGCACAAAGCGAGTAGCGAGGCATAGTCAAGTTAGTCCACTACCAGGCTAGGAATCAAGAGGCTTATATTTCATTCCTGGCTATGCCATTGGACTTTCAGTGAGCATTCTCCTTACAAAACCAGAACCATACCAATGCACTGATAACAGTGACAACTGCCGAGCACCTCTGTGCCACACACGGTGCTGAGTTTTATGCTGTCATTTCATCCACACAACCACTCTGTGAGGTAGGTAGGTACTTTTACTCCTATTTTTATAAATGGAAAAATTGAAGCATAAAGAAATTAACACATTCAAGTTCACACAGCTAGATATTTATAAGCTGAATTAGAAATTCGGACAGATGGAAATGGCCTGACTTCGGAGTCTAAGCTCTTTTAATCATTTTATATATTTTCTTCACTCTACCTGCACCAAAAAATGCACATATGGCAAGGAACATTTTAATGAGTGAACAAATACTATAGACACACTCTTGATTCTTTTTAAAAACAATCACTTACCCAGTTTCTTTCAAGCTTTGCCTTAAGGCTCAATTAGTTCAAGCTAGTGGTATAGGTAAGTGGGTCACCTCTGGGAAACCCTGTCCAGCAGAGTGCCCCATCTGCTGCTGGCAAGGCTTGTTCCAGGTCTATACTATACTGCTGGGCAGCACCACGAACTAACAGCCTGCAGCTCAGTAAGACAATCATCCCTGTGTCTACTTAGACCCAAGTTTTAAGTCTTGGGTTAAATATAAGACATTGCTTCCAAGTCATGAAAGGCAAGGA